>PVKU01008252.1:0-76018 GCA_004027475.1 Anoura caudifer
CATGGACATGAACTAAAGGGGGGAATGTGGGTGGGAGGGGGTGTGCAGGGTGGAGGGGAACGATGGGGGAGAAATGGGACAAGTGTAATAGCATAATCAATAAAATATAATTTTTAAAAAAGTGCAGCAAGAGTATTATTCTATCAATCATTATCTCAACATATCATGCAAAGCCAGGGCGGGGGTGGGGGGTGAGATTATCCTTCTGTCTTCACTATTTATCTGTTGAAACAAAGAGGAAAGAAGGTTGTATATGGAAACAACTATATCCTGACATGGGCTAAAAGGCTCAAGTTCTGCAGGAGTGTTCTCATCCGAAGAGTAGGTGAGAAGGGTAGAAAGGGTGGCCCGCTAGCATCCAGGTGACGTCCACAGTGAACACCCTCCCCCTCCTAGCATGGACCACACCCGACACCCAAGGCCCCGGGTTCTTCAGAAGTGCCCTCAGTGAGACGCTGCTCCTGCGGGGCCTCCTCTGTTGTGGGTTCAACTGCAGCGGTGCTGCCTACCCTGGTCTGGTTCACTGTTGACCCACGATTTACGCACATGACCTGTAGTTTCTGAATCAACTTTGTGAGATCTAATTATTGTTGCAGTTACTAGACCATTTCTTATTAAAGAGAACAGAACAGAACAATTTAAAATCTCCAAAGGCATTTTGGGTGCATTAATCTATAAAGACACTACCAGTTGGATAATTTCTAAAGAAATGGAGCTCTAAAATGCAATTGCTTAGTGTTATATAAAGTGTTAATGAAAGGATGAAGGAAAAAATAATATATTAGTCCCCAGAAACTACACAGACAGGCCACATATAAGCTCCTGACACCATGAACTTTTTGATGGTTCAAAGTTCTCCAGCTTAGAGAGGACATTTGTTACATATTTACTGATCAACTGAACAGGCCCTGCATGAGGAATATATCCATGTGCATTAAATATATGCATATAGATACACATGTATGATCCATGTATGTACACATAGATATACATTTGTATATATTTATCTACTTATTTAAACACACATTTTTCATCCTCCTCCTTTTCCCTTTCCCTCCAATTCATCCATGTGATATGAGGAAAGAACATGAGATGCAGTTGGGTAGGAAACTACCTTCCCTTCGGAGTTTAAGCAAACATTTTGTTCAGCACACACAGAGACTGCATCAGCAGAACTTGTTACTAATTGGGAGTGAGATGTACAGAGCATCATATATAATTATTAGATTGCGCTGGGACACAACTCCTCAGTTTTACCTCCTCTACCACTACAGTGAAGCTGCTCTATCATTGCAATAATGGAAATTGCTAGAAGATTGACGGAACAATCCCTGTGTGGGTCTCAGAACAGCCCCCGCAGAGACTCGAACAATAAAGAAGCATTATCGGAGTCTCTGGGACAATGTTCATTCTCCCTGACATCCCGTCAATAGCAAAGCTAATATTGCTTAGTGTATAGTATCAGTTCTCTGTCTTTACTTCGTATTTCATATTGGGTTGAATAGCCTGAGGCTGAAACTGAGCATGATGCTAAACACTCCAGTCACAGAGGGGCTGTGACTGGAGAGTCGTGACACTTCTCCATAATCAACTTAATCGGTCACGGGTCTTTGAACAAAAGCAACAATATTGGTTAATTAAAAAAACAGAAATATGTCCATGGGTTGGTGTCGCTACACAAATTTCACTTTTATTTAACAAAATTGAGCTTAATGTTGTCCTAACCTAGGCCATTACCATTATATTTCATGAAATGAAATCAGAACATAAAATATTGAGCGAGCTAGATCAAAGAAAGTAAAAACCAAAAATATAATTCCCAATAAAAGCATTCACTGAGTTCAATTTGCCTTGAAATTGTGTTTAACGTCATATTTCTTACACCAATAAGCAAGGGGCATGGTGTCACGGTCTGTGCTCTAACTAATAACTCACCCTCATTTTGGAATTACAATATAAAATATAAAATTAGATTCTAAGGTTGTTCATCTGATACTTTCAATTGTACAAGGGCTCCACTCTAAAGATGCTCAAGTTATAGTCACTACGTGAATGCTACATTCAGCACAGCAGAGGTTGACCAGCTGTTCCCTGAGCCCATGGGGACAGAGGGACCTCACTTACCACGCTTACCCTATCCAGTTGCGGCCAAGTCACTGAGCCCTCCAGAGTGGGGAGGAATCAAGAGTAATGTGAACTGAAGCCAGTTCTGTCTGGGAAATACCACACCCCGCCTGACAGACGCCCTCTGCCATATCCGGCCCCTCCCCATGAACAGTGAAGATGAGTAGGGTTCTCCAGAGCATGAGCCAATGGTGTGCACATTAATGCTATTAGGTCTGTTTGTGTGCATGTGTATACTCCTTCTCTCTCTCCCAGACGCAGATAGGTGCTGACATAGACAAGGACAGGAATGTAGACGTTATTACGAGAAACTGGCTCACCCAATCAGGAAGGCTGGGAAGACACCTGCCTGCCTCTGTCGGTTCGAGACTCAGGACAGCCGGTGGTGTAATTGGTCCAAATCCGAAGCCCTGGGCAACTAGGGAGCAGGTGCTGTGAATCCCTGTCTGAGAGCAGAGGACGGATGGGAAGCCCCAGCTCAGTCAGCGAGGCAGGAGAAACGCGATGAACGCCCCCTGCCCCCCCTTCCATGGCGTTCAGGCTCTCAACAGGCTGGATGGACACGGCCACGCAGGGAGGGCAAACCTCTTCCCGAGTCCACCAGGTCACCTGTGGATCTCATCCACAAACAGCTCGGAAGCACCCAGAAACAATGGCCAATCCGGGCACCTTGCAGCCCATTCAGGTCCGCACATAAAGTTAACTCTTACTGGGGACCATTAAAACAATATATTAAAGATGAAGGATCCATTGGATGAAAAAAACCCTGCTTCTTTAAGTTAGTATATTTCTGACCAGTTAGAAGCACCTATATTTTTATTTTATGTGAGAATTAAACTTCTTCTTTTGGGTTGAGCCATTATATGATGTCTATCTTATTTTCCTTGAATGTTAAATTTAATATAATTCCTTAATTTGTACATTAGTTATGACACCTGAGGTGCACCTCGGCTAAGAATTCTGTAATAGGGGTATTGACAGGGTCGACACAGAGAGCGAATAACAACTAGAATGCATTCTGCCTTCAATAAAATGTTGGCTACAGTGTAGGAAAGGGAAGCCATGTTCCAGAGTTCGGAGGATTAATCTGGTTACTATTTCTTTGCAAACACTATACCCCACACCTTTTTATTTAAAGACTCACTTATAGACTGTTTAGTTAAGCAACACCATTTAGAGTTACGCTATCATTTATTTGATAGTATATATACATTATTCTCCATAGCAGCTGAAATTATGCCAAATAAAGAACAAACTTTTTCTCAAAGAATTCTCTAAGTGTAAAATACATTTTAAACAATGAGTATTTTGTATATGGATCCCTATACATGTTTCTTGTTCGTGTTGTTGTATTTTAAGAGTGCTTCTAGAGGCTATGAGACCTAATAATTATTACTAAACCACTAAGGTTTAATAAAAATAATCCTAGAAAGCCTAGTAGTTTTAGTTTATATGTACTTGTAGTATAAAATAAATACTCTGCCTTCTAAAAGAAAAACAAACCAAGGAAAATCTCAGAATACCCAGAGAAAACTGTTAGACTATAAATTAAACTTTTTCAATGTGTTTAAATTATTTGCAGATGCTCCCATTTAAAAGAGGGGAAAAGACATATTTTTTTCTGAATAGTTTTGCTCTGTTTTTCATTTTGGTAAGTTTGTTTGTGCCTAGCAGAATACCTGAAGATCTCCTATGAACCCCAAGATTAATTTAGGACCTGAAATGAGGTCCATTAATTCTGATGTAGTGAAATACAGGTTCTGTTGGGGGTGATGCATTGAATTTCCTATTAAATTGTGCATAGCACAGATATAGTTTGGATTGCAAAGGATTTAAAAATACTATCACTCAGTTATCCTCAAAACAACCAAAAGAAATAAGCTCAGAATAATCAAAAAGAGTTCTAGATCTTTCGTTTCTAGTTCTAGTGTTCTGCCTTTTTTGGACTCTATATATAAAGTTTTAAATATTAAAATCCACATCAGTGTAATTAATATTTGAAACTGGTATGGATATGACATATGAATGCAGGTCCTGATCAACTAAAGAATGGTTGAAAGCTAACAAAACTCCTTAAAATCAGACTATAGATATGGAAAAGAGAAGTGGGTAATTTGCATAGTTAAATAACGGAGACCGTAAATATGGAATCGTACTTATTTTAGAACCGTCCAAATAGCAGCATTAACCAAATATTCATAAAGTAATTCTATAAGTCACCATAAAGCCAAACCTCTGAGATGCTATAGTTGACACATACTGATGGCAAAACAGAAAGATCAAACCCAAAAAGTGGATTTAAAAACAATTCAGGTAACACATCGTTTGCCAGACATATTTCTGACCAGTCTAAAAATAATCCAATCCTGAGGGAAAGAGGCACCACGTAAAAAGGAGATTATTCAGAAAGTCGTATTCCGGTAGGACTACGGAGGAAAATAAAATAAATGAAAAAGGAAGTCATCAAGCCTCTAATAGCTGAGAAACTAATAACCCAGGATGCCCCAGCGACTCATTAGAGTAAACAGGAGGAAATGAAAACTTGTACATAGATAGTCCAGTCAACGTTTTTAATCCGTGAAAATTAAACCCGGGGAGAGTACGGTAGCATAAATTCACAGAAAATCCTGACATACCATTTTAGATTATAATGCCTTCGATTTTATTACACATAATTCCCCCGTTATTTCTTCTCTCATCGAACATGAGTATGCAAAGTGAGAAAGGAAGAATTAGGAAGCCAACATCTATGGGCCAAACGATCCCCAATACGTTCTTGGCTACAAGCCCTCTGTATTTTTGTCAGTACTTTTGGGTATTTTATGCGTTCACCCAGAAGTCACTGCCCCTAAATTACCTCCACGCCACCATGCCTCAACAGAACCTTTTCTGACTGTACTAATGACAAAGACCTTCAGGGAGATAACCTTAACTTTAAATAAATGGTCAGTGTCTCACTTCCTTCCATTCCTATAATCAACAATGTGTACGTTTCTTTCCTTTCTTTAAACTACACAACCTACCTGTCATTTTTCCTTTTACCCTAGTTGTAAACATTACATGTTTGGGTTTTATTTTGCACAAGCTACAAGTACATTTTGACCCTTCAAACATGCTCAAAATATGTCTGATTGACTTACAGTTACGTGAACTTGATTGTGAATGGCATAAAATTGAATTTATATCATTTAAAAATATTATTCTATTACATCTCTACACTACTTAGTATCATTTCTTTTATGGACATTTAATGTTGGATGATTTAATAGAGACAATGCACATTTTCTGACAAATACATAAATTTACTGAGAGCACGCCAGCGTCGAGAATCTGGGTATGTACCCAAGGAAAACAGGGTGAAGAGGGCAAGCGGGGGACAAACGGTGAGAGAAGATGTGACTTGAGGTGGTGAACACACGATACAACATACAGATGATGTTTTATGGAATTTTACAGCTGAGACCTATATAATTTTATTAACTAATGTCACCCCAATAAATTCAGTTTTATTCTGTGTACTTATTCAAAGGTGTATGTCTGTATGAGTCGCACACATTTAAAATAACATCAAATATACGAACCACCAAGAAGGCAGATGCTCTCCAGAACTTTAAAAACCACGAACCACAATGTGACTCCGTGGTGGGGCCCACACGTCCCCGACAATGGGACACCGAAGCAGAGGGGAGTTTTTTCCTCACAGGATATCAGCGATTTTAGCAAGGCCTGAACATTGTCACCTTCACAGATAAAAATGTTTACAATTCTTCTTTGTTCACTTATGGCTAATTCCAAACGAGCCCATCCTCTCGTCCTCCCGGTGACGTGCCTGACGGCTCGGCGTATTCACGCAGCTGTACAGGTATCAAAGATTCCTCCCTCCAGTTCCTTGGTACCCTTTCCGAGTGCACTGCCATATATTTTTCACGTTATGAAACTGAATCGCTGTGATATTAAGCGACTTGCTGAAATAAAACCTTTCTAGTAAGTCAGGAACAAATTCAGATGTTCCCATTTTTAGTCCAGTGAACTTTAAAATACTATACCGTGTTTCTTGTTAGAACAGTTCAGTTTGCCCTTTTTTCTGACTTTCTGAATTTAGGCTTCAGAATCTGCTTGGTCCTTTTGAGGCTGAATTCCAGTAGGATCCGTTATATCATGTGCTTTGCTCAATAATTTTGGCTTGACCCAAAAGAGAGGAAAATTAAAACATATTGGGAACATAAACGTTCCTTCATGGCAAGGTGCTCTAACATGAAACATAATATTCTAAATGACAGAATCCAGCCGCTGAATCACTTTGAGGTTTTCAGACCTTGCATACCAACTATATTTTGTCACCTCGATTGAGTCACTAAGTGGCACTGGGTACAATTTGTTCTCTTCTGTTTTCTTTTTCTCTGGCAGAGTTCCTAGCGCATAGCCAACACTCAATGAAGATATGTTTTAAAGAGAGTAAATAAAAACAAATGAATATGCCTCTATTTTCTCATAATAGAACTTAAAAATTAATTGGTAACTCAGATGAACAGGTTGGCACAACAATAAAAGATGCAGTGGAGAGAAAGCAACCAGAATGCACAGGGTTAGCGAAACGCTGAACAAACTCGGGGAAGGCTAAGCCACTCAGTCCCCCGGTCCCCTGCCACTGACAGGCTTTCCTGCAGAGACAGCTGCCTCTTAGGGTCTCAAGCACGTGCTATATCCACACACAAAACCCAGAGGCAGAGAACGGAGCTTTGGCCTCGTGTTTCTCTCTTGGGGATAAGAAACCCCATCTTGGAGGTTCTCAGGAGGCCTCTCCCTGGTCCCTGTGGGTGGGACTGGGCCGCGTGCTCACCGAGGGGGGAGAGTCCCAGAACACGGCTCCCTGCCACTGCAGCTCTGTCTCCACTGACCTGGGCCCCTGAGCAGGTGGCTGTGAGTCCGGGATCCCATGGGCATTTGGTGAGCGATGAGGGTGAGGTGGGCTGTTCATTTAACCTTCAAAATGTATTCAATTACGTGGAAATATCTTGAGGTTTCAGGTGTGTAGATATTTCCTTCTATAATGTTTTTGGCAATAACAGACTGCTTCTCGCCATCCCAGGCCGTTCGGCATCAAAATGATTGAGGGCAACTATTAACAAATGAACAAGTGCTCAAGCACTCAAACTTTAAGAACAAGTACTTAAAGAGTTTGATGTCCACTTTGTTTTAGGGGTGTCGTGGCTAGTCGGAAATGAGCGACATGATTCTAAGAGCCAAGCAATTGTGACTTCAGTTAAAATCGAGGTGAAGTCGCTCTGATGTCTACTTTTCAATAGAAACATGGAAGAATATTAGCAGCTTATTAAACCTGCTCAAACAAATGGAATGTCTGATTGGATTTATAGAAACAACATGTTTTTATTGTAAGCCCGTAGTCTTATTACAACTTAGTGATCCAGACTCCACTTTCTGCATTAGAGCTCAACAAGAATAAACTCTTGGAATCTATTTTGTCAAGAAAATAGCAAATGCTTTGTCTCGTCAAAAAATACGCACCATTCACAACTAGCAGATGATGTTCATCCCCACCCATTCACACTGCTTTGCAAGGATAAAGGAAAGAAGGTTCAAGTTGTGTTAATATCAGTCACTTGAACTGTGTCTCACAGGGAACTTTCTTTCCTAGTGTGCCCCACGCCATCCTAATTTACATAAAATTCAGGGACTTTGAAAACGATCACACTTCAGAAAAATGTTAACATATACAAAAGATGATAATTCCCCTCAATACAGACCTCTTTGGCTACAGAGAAAAATAAACATGGAGGAGGAAAACAGAATTCTTCAGCTCCTTTGGTAGGGAAGGAGCTTCTCCAAATCGCCACGTAGGAGATGGAAAAGTCACTACACAGAGGAGAGTAAAGCCTTTTGGCTCCCGCAGTGTTGAGTCTAGGTAAATCAAAGTGGACCAGTTAGGTTAGGAAGAATTAAAACATTGTGTGCATCAGGGCAATCTCCATAAAGTTAAATTTGCAACAGCCTCCTGAGCAAAACACCATTTCATCAGGTACACACTTTAAAGACCACCACGCTTAAAAGAACGTCAATAAACTCTCTCAGGGCAGAGTCTAGCTGCTTCACCTGTAAATCTCAATGACACACATTACTGGCAGATACAGCTATGGTAAACACTCGGAAATATTTATTAAATGCAGGCATGGTGAAGGAGGTTTCTCCAAGCCAACACCCTGCGGAAAATAAGTGCAAAGTAAATGAGAATTAAGTGAATTGGATAATATTCTTAATGTAGATTAATTTAAGAATACAAATGAAATTTTTACCCTTATACAACCTTTTGTTGTGAAATAAAACACACATCTAGAAAAGTATAAAAATAATGTAGACTTTTAATTTTTATAATATGGACACACCCATAAAAACTTCACCCTGATAAAGACATTAAAACCTT
The DNA here is from genome assembly GCA_004027475.1 of Anoura caudifer. Classification (NCBI taxonomy): domain Eukaryota; kingdom Metazoa; phylum Chordata; class Mammalia; order Chiroptera; family Phyllostomidae; genus Anoura; species Anoura caudifer. The sequence goes on from PVKU01008252.1 coordinate 8,564, forward strand.
GTCAGTAATCAAGGTTCTTGTCTATGTTTCTTCTCAGCAAAATTCCCTCCTCGCGAAAGTTAACCACTATTTTAAGTTACACTGACTGCGTTTTTGCCTTTTTGTTGTAGAGCGTAGTCACTTCAGTCTGTACCCCCAAATATTACAATTCAGTGCTGCCTGTGTGTAAACTTGGTGTAATAGGAATTAGCAGGTGCCATTTGGTATTGCATGCATGTCACTTTGCAGTTTGACCTTGGTTGCTAAACTAATTGCCACGTAATATCTTGAGACTCATTAGCATTATCTCACCTTTCCAGACCATCTGGTATTTGACAAAGCTGGATACAAAAAGCACAAACGAAATGATCGGTCTGTGTTTCTAGGTCCTTTTGGCATGACAGTCTACCCTATTCTTACGTTCCGGCACACGCATTAAACGCAAGTATTTAGGACAAAAATTACTTTTATGATGAAATGAAAAGTAAATTATTTACCGATATAGTAGTAGAGGAAGACACAGTTAAAAATGTTTTTTTTTTTTTTCACACAAGTAAAATATATGATCATTAGGGTTTGGCAACAAAAGGAATACTAGGTTGATTTTATTTACCAAGGTGGATACCCCCATCAATTGAAGTGCCATTGTTTTGCATTTAACGACGCCCCACACGATGCAGGATTTCAAGGGCCCTGGTGCGCACGTTCAGTGCTAGCAGCAATACCCAGTCTTTAATGATCAGCAACGTCCCCACCAATTTTCACATACTATCAGAGGAGGTGTACCGGCCCTCGTTGAAAATCATTGAGACAGAAGATGACAAAATAGGTTAGAAGGTAGATAGTGTGGGGCTGTGTGTAGCTATGCTGTTGGATGAACGTCCAGCCTACTACCACCTGTTACCAGCCCGCTGCACCCCTGACCTTCTTGGTTGTAAAAAATGGGAAGCCAAAAACATGGAGCTTTCCTCAGTGAAGGGTGGCCATGTGACCCAAGTCTGCCAATAAGACACAGGCAGATGTCCCTAAGGGTTTCTTCTTCCCTTCAAGAGAATAAAAGATAAAGTCCCATAAGGGGAAAGATGCTTCAGCTTTCCGGTTTGGTGATACAAAGGCCAAGGTTCATCAGCCATGTGCTGTGTTCCCCTCGTGAAAGTAACCTGGAGAACATGAAGAACTACAAAGGCAGGAGAAATCTGGCCCCCTGATGACAATACCAGACAAAGATGCTGCTCTTCCATGCCTTCTGCTTCCATTTTTGTCATATGATGTCGTATACTTAAAAGTCATTTTAGTAGAGTTTTCTTTCAATCACAGCTGTATAATCCTATCATATACATTGTTAGGGGACGTATACAGAGATATCTATTTTTAAAGATCCATGTGAAATTATGTCACAAATGAGTAGGACTCAATGATCATTGATTATCTTAATCAATAACATTGATTAGAGTCATTGATATAGATGGTTCAGATATGAGAAGGCAGAGACCAAATCATTTTCATCTGAGGAAAGAGCAGCAGGTAAAGATTATAATTGGTAGGGTGAATAAGAGGCATTTAGAGCTTATGTTAAAATCTTTATAAAGGACTGGCTGCACTGAATGTTTAAGAAGAAGGTAGAGTTAAGGAAGGAATTACGATTGTAAAGGAAAAAGAAAACATTTAACATAGGAATATCTTTAGATTAAAAAATCTCTCAGCTAGTGATGAAGAAGAAAGGTAGGTTTAATTGGAATAAGTATACTAACAAAAGTAGATGGAAAAAGTATGTGGCCCATGAGATATTTCTAAAATGCAGTCTTAAATAGGGGCAATTTGAGTGATCAAGAACATACCTGATTTCTGTAAACAATGTTCATAAATTCCTGCACAAAGACATATTGTCCAACTTTGTAAAAAAAGTCCTCCTGCCCTGACTGGTGTAGCTCAGTGGATTGAGCATGGGCCTGCGAACCAAAGGATCGGGGTTCGATTCCCAGTCAGGGCACATGCCTGGGTTGCAGGCCAGTTCCCGGCAGGGGATGCATGAGAGGCAACCACACATTGATATTTCCCTCCCTCTCTCCTTCCCTTCCCCTCTAAAGATAAATAAATAAAATCTTTAAAAAAAAAAAAAGTCCTCCTACACTAAATCCTTTCTTTTATTTTCAGAGTTCATCTACTGTAACCAGTCATTAGGAGAGGCATTTTAAAGTCAGTTTATTATGACTTCAAAATATTTTCATTTCAACATGGTAAATCATAGTAGTGATTCTTAGATAAAAATAAAATGCATAAAATAATTGTGCTCTCTAAAGCCTTAGAGAACGAGGGACGTGAGTCAGAACCAGATGCAAAACCAAGATGCAGAAATAGTTTCTCAGGAAGCACAAGTTGCTCATTATCAGCATGCTGTTGTCAAAAAGCATTTTCCTTGCCAATGAGAATGAAATATTTGATGTAAAAGTAAAATAATAAAATAAAATACTGCTAGTGTAAAAAGAGACAGTAAAATTAAAATGTGGCTCTGTGGTACAGTTTAAAATAGGTAGTCTTTCTGGAAATATTTCATGTGGTTAGTTTTACCTTGTGGGAAATTCCTGTAATCGGTTTCTCCTTTTCTCACTCCTTCCAAGCTAATCTCGTAGACAATGAATAAACAAGAAATGCCAATTTTATAATTCACTTGAATGACTTTTGTTAAATAAATCTAGAAAAGAAAATTACATGTAGCAAATTCATAAGAATTTCACGGTTACTCAGAATGCATTGGAGTCCTGAGTTTTATATACAGAACTTTAATGATTCTGGACTCCTTGGGAATAAAGTGAAAGAAAACTTATCCAAAATAAAGGGCTAGGGGAATCCATTAAATTTACCTTCAGAAGAATCAGAAAATGTCTGTAAATCACAGCATTTGTCGACAGCTATGTTTGTGACGTCCCTCTAACTACACTATGGTATTTACTAACCACGCTTTTGCTATTTGTTCTTATTACAGGCCCAGATGGTTCAGGTCGATCTTTAATTTGTTAGGCTCAAAATAAAATATGGTCCTCTCTGGAGTTTAACAAAGGTTGCACAACTTTACAGCTTAAGACATTCCAAATAAATCTGTGCTACTCTGTAATTCGGCCCAAGGCTGGATAGAAAGCTCAGGGTCTCTCCTGGGTCTCCCAGCGGCTCTGATTCCAACGCCCTCACGGCTCAGCCGTCCTCCTCTACTTCCTGCGAAGTCCGCAGGCGCGAGCCAGTAAGAAACTAGAGATAACTTTTTCTTTCTATTTAACTTCTTGTAAAATATTCAAATCCTTCATGGAGTGCTTTGTGTGGGAAAGTAGAATGTATGTACCTTTGGAATGAAAAATAATGCTTCCTCTTTCTCTTCCTCCTCAACAGGATCAATCCACTTTTTTGTACTTTTTTTATTATTGTTCAAGTACAGTTGTTGTGCATTTCTTCTAGTTGGTTAGGTTACCACTGTAACTACATAAGATTCTAGTTTTAATTGAAAGAACATATTGTATTGTAGAATCTTTGTACCTATAGGGTAAAGCATCACCTTGTTATGAATTCTTGTGTGCTACACAACAAATTTCCACTCAAATAACAGCATCATTTTAGCTAATTCATGACCAATTTTTATTTATTTTTTTAAAGATTTTATTTATTTATTTTCAGAGAGAGGGGAAGGGAAAGAGAATGAAAGGGAAAGAAATATCAGTGTGTGGTTGCCTCTTGCGTGCCCTCCACTGGGGACATGGCCTGCAACCCAGGCATGTGCCCTGACTGGGAATCGAACTGGTGACCATTTGGTTTGCAGCCCGCACTCAGTCCGCTGAGCTACACCAGCCAGGGCTCATGACCAATTTTTAAAATATTCAAAACAATAAGCAAGGAGGGTTTCCTGATTTTAGGCAACTCTGCTCCTGGGACACCACTTTAGTAAACAGCTGTGAGACCGCAGCCCTGGGGATAGTTGCAAATGTGTAGGGGCGTTACACTGATTTATTCAGGGCACTTCCGTTGAGAGTCTGTTTTGTTTACATGCAGTACAAGGAATGGATAATAAATAATCAGCAGGGCTGAAATATGCAAACAATATCTTCAGAAATATTACTTAAGAAATAGGCTTGTAAGAGAATAAATGGACTGCTGAATTCAGTGCTACTGTGGGGAAGGGAAGTTAACTCACACCGTTGACATGCAAGAGTAAAGTACCCTTACCTTTTTACTTAGGAAAATGAGTGCGCATTTTCTGACAATATAGTATTCCCTTAATTTTTATCTGACCTATAGTCAGTTGTGGGAAAGTCTGGTGAAGAAAACTCGTCTTCCTTTTTTCATAACTCTTTGAGTGTGAACAGCTCTCTTTAATTAGCTGTCAATGGGTGTTGTCAGCACGCACTGCCTTTAAATCTAAGGGGTCAGACTAAAGTACTTTACAGCCCCGATCCGTCCGAGAAAGAGCCTAGAACTGAGAAAGGGTTTTGCAGACTCTAACAGGGAGCAGTGGGAAGAGGAGGACGCTAGAGGCCAGAGAGCTGGAAGGGACGTCCGTGGGATCAGCAGGGAAGCAGCGGGGAGAGTGGCCCCGTAGGAAAAAGTATGGACGCAACCGTCGGACTGGACAACATTAAAGTCAGGGGTGTTCTTGATATATCATTTAATTATTATTTTGATGATGTTCGCTAGAACAATTGTTCTGGCGTGGTGGGTATGGCCTTCATCTGTTGCTGTTGAGTTAATGGACGGCAATAACGGGGCCGGCCTTGAAGTCCGCTCAGCATTTAACGATGCCATTCTAGCTGTAGGGTCTTTTACTGTGTCTCGTAAAAGTTATTAATGTTATTAAAATATCTACAGAAATACAACCAAGACCTGGTTCTTAAAGCCTTGCTCTGGTGGTTTGCTTCAAGCACTCCCCTGCTTGTATCAGGCGAGGGGGCATGTGTGAGATCATTGCCGTAGGTTACAGGCTTGGAAGCATTTCAGGAAGATCCCAAATTCCCATGTAATTCTCTCCCCTCGCTCCATTCCCTTCCCTTCCCATTTCTCCTGTCCTCGTCATCTCCTACCCTGCTTCCTCCCATCACTCCTGTGCACGTTTCCACACCCCTCACCACATAACATAAAGTGAGAGACTCCCCCTCTCCCCTAAGCTTCCCATCCCTCTCTTGGGCTCATCCCTCTGTCCTTTTCTGGGCCTTTCCACAGACTACGTGGGACTTTCATGATGAGAAGAGCAGAAGCCCAGAGAGGCAAAGAGTCAGGAGACTGGGATGACTACTACCCAGCAAACGCCAAAATAAAATCCAATTTCTTTTGGGTCCTGAAGACCCCTCCTATCATTGCAGCTAAGCAGCTACACAAACACTCTTTTTCCCCCCTTTTTGGCATGAGAGTTGAAGTCATAATTCAAATAAAGATAATTCCTATTTTGCAACACAACGCTTTTGTCAACCTAAAGGACTTGCGCTATTATTTTAATAAAACCTTTCCTAGCCACCATCCAGTACACGATGCTCAGGCTTTGGTCTGAACATCCAATTTTGGCGCTCCAGTAGGGCAGAGGAGAGTGGTACCGGAAATGGGAAGTAAACGAGTAGTGTTTCCCCTTGAGTTCACCTAGGGTTCGACTTTTCTTTTTATTTATTTCTAGGACAATTACCAATATGTAATTTTTTTGTAAAAAGCAAATCCAACTGTGGCCTAAGCTGCCATGTAAGTTTTTCTTGTTTTTCACTTGAGATCCAACAAGGTGGCTTCACATGTGCAAAGGGAAATATATTCTAATGAGAGTCCTTAGTTCTCTGTACCCTGAACTCAACTTGATAAATTGGTCCAATAATACCCCATGAAAGTTACAGTGGCTTAGTTCTTCCTGAGGCTGATGTTCAGACTCACATACAACTACCTGCCCTCTTCTCCCATAGGGAGAAGATTCTGAGGCTTGACAAGAACAGACTCAAACTGCTGAGCAAGACTCTGGGGCACCCTAGCTGTCAAACTTTAGACTTGATGTCTTCTAGAGGTAAGAAACAGGACAGTCACTTAAACTCAAGGCCCTGAGAGAAATAACTCGATCACTTTATGCTATGACTCTAGCAGAGAGAAAATAGGCCAGGAGATGATTAGTTCTTTTTTTAAAAAAGTGAACATACTACGGACATAAATTTAAAATAATATTATTATCATTTGAAAATTTTCCTTGATGTAAAATGGTAAACTTTTAAATATGTGAACACTTTTACATCAATCGAACTGCCCCAGTGTATTAATCTTCCCGGATTTCTTAAGTACCCGTAATGGTACAACCAAATGAGTGTGACACACCAATCACAAGGAAGTTGGTAGTAGTCCGCATGGGGACATACGTGCACGGTGTTTTTTATCGTATTTTGGAGACTAATGAAAGGGAAGTCAATGGCAAAGATGGATCAATGGAGACATCCTGTAGATCCCCCAGTCTCTCTGCATCACATAAAAACAAGTCAAATAATGTACGTTTTACTCATTCATTCAACAGCTACTCTCGAGTGCATACCAAATGGGAGTCACTGGTCAGGGGCTGTACGTAGAGTTTAACTCAACAGAAAAAACACCCATTCTCAGGGAGCATACATTTTTGAAGGAGGAACTAAAGAGGCCAACACATAACATTTCCTTCTACAAAGGAAAAAAAAAAGTAATAAGGTGACCAAAACTGATGGTGGGAAAATACCCAACGTTGCTGAGAGTGACAGGCAAGGGCGGTCCCAGTTCGCTGAGAGCGGGAGTGTGAACTGGTAAAGCCATTTGGGAAACCGTGCAGCATCACCTGCTAACGCTGAGCATGAACAAACCCTACAACCCAGTATTTCCATTCCCACACGTATTCGCAACGGAAATGTGTTCGTACATTTACCAAAAGCTACATCGCAAGATGCTCACAACAGTGCTTCATGTAACGGGCCTTTAAAGGAAATAGCAAATGCCCATCGATAGGATAACGGGCAAATAAGTGGTCACTATTTACACCACGGACAATGAGACAACAATGACAATGGACAGCCAACAAGTGCACGGCGAACGGAAAGCACAGTGGAAGGGGTCCAGGCAGGCAGTGCCCCAGCGGGCTGCACTCACCTGTGCTCTTAGATGACAAGTTGGTGCCATCCCGAAGGTGGCGAACAGGGACTGAAGGAAGGCATGGCGGGGGGGCGGGGGGGTGAGGGTTTGGAGTGCTGGTCCTGTCTGGTTTTCATCTGGATGCTGCTTTCCTGATTGGGGCACTTACCGGCTTGGCCTGCGGCCTTGTCCGCAGCCAAACACCCTGTGTTCTTCCACAGTAAACTTGCCAATAGTTTCCTCCTTCTGAGCCTCCACAGCAAGGGGTTATGGCATGTCATTTCTTTCTAAAATCTGAGGAGGTGATTTAGCCTCATTAATTCTCACCACAGGGAGCAGATAGAAAGTGCTACTTAATAATGATGCAACTGAGATTCGGCGAGATTGCTTCTCGAGAACATGAGCCGGCCGCATGAATGACAAATGACTGCCTTTCCGGTCCCGAACGCTAGCTCACGAATTTGTAAATTCTGCTGAATTACGACAGTGTCCACCCAGTATAGGCATTAGTGACCCTCTCCACCACTTTAACGTTACCCTAACCGCGTATATCTGCAAAGTAATTTCTTTCTAAATATAGAAATTCAGAAATAGAGCAATCTATCTACTGTGCTTGCAATAAGATCAAACCTACATGCAAGCTATTGTAATATGCATCTTGGAATCTCACCAATCAAAACGAGTCCTGGTGTTGCCCTTGGTTTCATGTATTGACATTATGAACCTCTTGCTATGAGGTTTGTCACATTATCCCTCCTATATTGTGTCCAAATATATACACACAACACGCACACACGCATACACGCCACAATAAGTTAATGTTTTCTTAAAGTCTCCTTTTGAAAATACTTATGACTAAAGCAATTGAATATTATGAATTCTTAGCACAGTATATAAAAATTAAGAGTATCCTGAAATTTGGAACTATATGACTAAAATTAAAATGGATTATGTTCCAGAAAAATTAATTGAATTTGTGGAGATTCTTATACAGGTATATTTGAGGACATGTGCATATAATATTGAGATCAAATAATACTTGAAGAACATTTCTACGGGAAGGAAAAAGATGTAAAATAACCTTGAAAACACCTATTGGGATATTTTGACAATCACAATAAATAGGTTTTTTTAAGCATCTGAATTTATGAAACATACTACTCTGATACATATTTAAGTAATGTGCTATCATCATAAAAGGCCACAACCCGAATTTTTGTGTTAAATGCCCGCTATAAATGTTGTATTGTAACACTCCTTGGCCCGTGTTCTGTGCCGTATTTGAGAAGTTCGTGTCAGACTGAGCTCGCCCAGACTGACTACGTGCACTGAGACGGCCACCGCTACATTTAATTCAGTCTGTAGCTCTGTCACCTACAACGCCTTATACCCACAAAAGGTAACTGATAAATATCGGGGAAGGAAATAGCAAATAAGTGCATGGCTTTACGAGTGAACAAACACAAATACACGTACAGCAGAATATTTGTTGATGAAGAGACTTGGGCGGGTTAGCTGGCCGCATGCAGCTGTGAGCGCAGTGGAACCACACAGGATGTCACAGGGAATTCTTCCCTGCTTACCTGGCCGTCAAGTCCTAGGAACCACAGACCACGGGGCCGGACACTCCCACCACTGCATCACAAACCAAAATGATTTTCAGCCACATTAAACATTCACAGGTGTGAAATTAGACCACGCAGACTACAATGAAGATCAATAATTACCCGATTTAGAACTGGAAGAGCAAAATACAATAATGAATAACAAGCAGTTCCACAGAAATAGATTGATTACCTTAATTATATTTAAGTAAAAGGGACCGCACATTTCTCCGCACTGTCAAATTTTATAAATGTGTTTGGGAAATATGACTAGGAGGGATCACTATCCCTTTAAATTACTCTTACAAATTTATACCTAAAAAAACCCTCCTGTTAGCAGGATAGGCAAGAGACATACAGGAGGAATAGGATGAAATTGTACAAATGATGTAATCGAACTTTTATAAACTTATAAAGTATCATATCCGTGCATAGATTTCTGTCTGTACTTTTTTCCCAGGTGCCTAGAGAGCATCTGTGTTGTTGGGGCTTTCAGTTACATTGTTTCTTCAGTCACATGTGTTTTAAAGTTTGATTTCTTTGGATTACAGTGAAACAGAGTGATTTGTTTCCACTGTAAATGTTTGGTTAACTCTAGTGGGACGGCCAGCCACAATTTTTAGAACAAGACAATTGTAAAGAGGAAGATTAATAGAAACGTCTGAAGCACAGCAGTCATCTTTCTCCGGGGTTAAAGTCCTGAAAGTCCTAGGGACATGGTGCCCCGGGATAAGATCGGCCACAAGTGAGAGGAAGTTGGTTTGGGAATGGCGGGAAACCTGAGCTATTCTGGTGGCTTCGGCTCCTCCCAGGGGCCACTGCACATACGCTGGTAAACAGTATTCCTGGGCAGAAGTGCGGCGTGCAGTTTGGAAAAACTGTCTTAAAAAGCTACTTCTTGGAGTGGCAAGGAAAAGGAGGTTGAGAAGAACGGCATCAGAAGATGGGAGGCGTTTCTGAAGAAAGTTAAATAAAAATAAAATTAAGGTTGACCCTCTTACTATCTTAGAATTTTTTTTTTTTTTTTTACTTATTCTACTTTGGCACCATACTTTATAGCACTAAAATTAAGGAAATTTTTAAATAATAAAATCCTACCCAAAATAAGTAGTTAAAAGAGGAATGGCATATCATCATACATGTAAACAACATAATATTTAATTGTTTACACATACTTGTAGGTACGTGTGCCCATAAAACTGGAAAAGCAATTGTTGCCTAGATGAATTTGCAAAATGAGAGGCATTGGACGACACAGCACTAAGCAGCTGGATTTTATTAGAAGCGGACGTTGTCCTGGGACAAGCTAGGATGGTACTGGAAGGCATTTCTACCCCTAACACTTTTCCTCAGTGAAAAGGAGCAGAGAAAAATAAGAGTGTAAAGAAACAAGCACAGAGCAAAAGAATTCCCATCAGCTGTTTAATCCGAGAAAAGGGGCCTTCGCACAGCACACAGACTACGGCCCTAGAGGGAAGGTCAAGGGCTCTATTTGTTTGGATGTGTGAAGGTGTCGTTGTCAAAAAGGAAACAGGGGAGACCTGACAGTTCCGTGATTTCCCTGCGAGACCAGGACATCTGCTGAGAGGGACTGTTGGATGGTGCCTGGCACCCAGCCGGGAACGAAGCTGGGGAATCCTGGGAGTCGCGGGGACACTCCGGGTAGGCATCCTTCTCTTAAAATGGGAAAATCCGATCTCCGGTGGCAGTTAGTAGAAACACATTCTCATCGAGTAAACTTGTCCAATAGCGAAACAAGGCAAGAAACTCAAAACTGGAGAATTCATTTTTATGTGAGCATCTACCATCAGACCACCCCTTCGGTGCCAGGGGCAGGCCCTGGGATTCATTTTCCGTCCTCTCATTCATGCAGGAGGTGAGACAATTGTTTTCTGGGTGCTGTGCACAGAACATCTGTGTCTCCCAGAAATGTCTGTCTTGACACGTGTAAGGGCCAGAGGGCTGGTATTTAGACATCGAGTGTTTGGGAGGTCCAGTCGTGAGACTGAAGCCCTCACGAACAGGATTAGAGCCCGTACAAAAGGAGACGACCCCCAACCCTCAACACGCCCCCCTCAAAAAAAACTCTCTAGCCAAAGGCGTCTTGATGCTTGATTCCCTCCCAGAGTTCCTACTTCTGCACTGCTTTCAGCCTCTGAACATCCTTTCTGTTGTGACAAGGCAACGCTGCAGTTTAGTGCTCTCACAGCAGGGCTGCTGGCCTTCCCGTTCTGCCGAACTGCCTGCCCTTCACAGGGACCTCATTCTCCCACCGAGTCAGCCTGCCTGTCGAGCTCATGTCAGAAACCATTTAAGTCATCCCTGCCAGTACCTTCGTCTTCGCATATACTGGTGGGTGCATGACGTTTTGTTTTGTAGCAGATTATGAGAAAAGAGTTTATCTGGGTTATTAAATATTTGTGGTGAATCACTTCACAAACCTGTCAGTCTTCTGGAAGGTTCAGCTACCCCAAACTCTCAGGCTGTTGACTTGCAATGAGGCTTGAACGCCAGCATTGTAATCAATCATTTTATTTATTAACTTGGTGAGATTCTTCCTAAATATGAGAGAAGGGCAATGAATAGGGAGAAACTGAAGACATTAATTTGCTTAACTATTTTGCCTAGGGCTGGCCCTACATATAACAGTGTATATTTTTCATTAAATGGAATAATAAAAAATCAAATGCAATTAACTGAACTAATATGAAGGGACAAGATAAACGCTATATCCTAATAGAATTCCAATGCTAACAACTTCAAGCCATAGCTGTCTTATTTGCGGACTAGAGCAAATAACATTAAGCTAAAGAGCCAACTAATGGATGATTAATGTTCCTTATTAAATTAGATGAAGGAAAATAACAATGTTAGTTGTTAGCAAGTCACCAGAGTGGAGGGGGAAAAAAAGAAACTTTGACAAGGATAATTTTTCTGAAGTTTTATTTTATAAAGATGGTGAATATAATTACCCAGAGAAATGGAATTTTTCTATTATTGACTATAAATTGTCTTTCTAATTTTATATGAAAATGTAGTTTATGATTTATCATTGCTTTCAGAAGCAGGTACCAAGCTGCACCCTGATTGTATACTCATGTGTACTGTACTGAGCACTGCAGAGAGACATGTGGGGCTGGTATGTGTGTTTGTTTGTATGTTCTCAAATATCTTACTATTTATTTTCAATTTGTAAATTGTTAAAAAAAACTAATACCTAAGAATTTTATATTTAAATTGCATTCATTTCTCCCAACTGTCAGGGATCTACTGTAAAATGATTTCACTGTGTTTCTTCTTACAATAGGGAGGGTGTGACTAGCAAAATGCATGCACTCGAAATGTCCAATTATTATCAGCTCAGCTCCACCAAACTCCTTGACTCGAGAGAACTTGGAAGAATGTGTCTTAAATTTTTTTGTCCCAAAAGTGTTTGGTTTATTTCTAGCAAAAAGGACATTCTTAATGTATGGGGAGGAAAAGCACCACTGAAATTTTCAAATACCGTGAATACAGTTGAGTCCATTAAAAGGTATGTTGCAGTCTGATATTATATTCACATGTCATTTTCAGCAAAGCCCACGAGTAAGAATGTTAATGAGTTTGTTTTCCACATACCTGCTGATGCTTCCCTCTGTTGGTTGTTTAGTCTACAGCCCATGGCCTTTCTTAGTTAAAATGTTTCTGGGATGCTGATGGAATTTGGGTTTTGTTACAGATAAAAGGAGAGAAAGAAACCTCTCGTGTGTGTCTCGGTTGAAGGCAGAGGAGTTGAAAGTCGGTACAGACTGATATAAATAACACATTTTAAATATCAGTTTTTTGTGATAAGCACACTTATGCTTTCCAAAATTTATTACGAAGTGGTATAAATCAGCGTCCGTTTAAATGATGATCTTGACTCTTGCAGCGTGTTCACTGAAATTGGGACATCACGTGAGTGGGGACAGTGGGCAAGGCTGCTCAGGGATTTTCTGTAGGGACTGAACACGAAATTCACAATTTTTAACCTGAGAAAAGACACCGAAGACATTATAGAGTCATTTTTATGCAGTAGTGCTGTTTTTATATCACTATTTATTTACTTCTCCTGACAGAGCCCGCGAGGTATCCGGATCGAAGAGCAGATTGCTTATTACTCACAGAGCATGCCCTGCCACTGCCCTGTGCCCCAGTTGCCAAGGTGCAATGTGACAGGAGCCTGAAGCCACCCTGTGAGTGCACTGAGCTGGACCCTGGGAGAGGAATTCCGAAATGATGACATTCACAGCCCACTGAGAGAAGCAGTCACATCGGTCCCTCCTTCCTTCCAGAGAGAAAGAGACCTTAGCTCTGAAATGTGCGTAGATCCTCCCAAGAAGAGGGGTGCTTGGGTTAGCATTGCCCTTAAGGTAGGTAAGGGTCTGGGAGACGATACTTCAAATCTCCCTGGAGAAACCCGCTGCTCCCTGCTTCCAGGGCATGTATGTTTGCTCTTTAATCATCTAACCATTTTCTTTGTGCAATAAGCCTACCGTGCAGAAATGTGAAAATATGTGCAGAGCTCTGCCTCCTCCCCAAAAGGGTAAGTATTACAAATGCTGAATTATATTTGTGAAGTTAAATCGCTTGAGCATCTGTGTGTAATTCACAGTAAGTTCAGACACTTTTCAATCTAGAGAGAAAAGTTAGACCACTTGATTTAAATGAGAAGCTGAGGTCCAGACAGGCCTAAGAACGTAAAATTTTAAGTAGTCTAAGTTAGGTGTTTACCAGGGAAATTCATGGGAATAAATAGAATATTTTGCACTTCCATAATTACCAGCATAAAAGTATGCACCGAGTTGACATTTAAAAGCTCTTCTACTCCGCCGGACCCTGACGGCTAACAGGAATGTAGTAGAATTCAGGGTCATTACTGTCCGAGTGTGCCAGCGTGCGTGACATGTGTGCATGTTTGCATTTTTCACATGGAAAAGAGCAGCGTGCCTCAAAGAGAACATCTGTGTACTGAATGATGGCAGCCTTGGTGGATACTCTAACACAAGCGTCTTGCACCCAGTTAGATCAAGGAAACACAAAACATACTAGAGGTTTGTCTTTAGGACTAGGAAAGATTGTTGAGCAAATGCGTTTTGTTAAGCTTAAGGATTTAACACTTTTTATGTGTAACTGAATAATGTTTTTCACCTTGTCTTTTTATTTAACATCTTATTTGAATAGTATACTCCCATAGTATCAAGCTATCTACATAACATATATTTGCAACTGAAATAAAATAACATTTAGTTGCTTTAATAACCTCAATAATCTAGATTTTTCCTAAGTCATCATAATGGTCAGTTAATATAGAATATATTATTAGTATTGAAAGCGTGCCCTCATCATTTAAGTATTTATATTTAATAGGTGATATAAATATGTGATTAATCAGAATATATTAATGAAAATTAAACTAAATTCCTGGTGAAAACACATAATAAAAGTGAAAGAGAAATAGCTGATGAAAACTATTTCAATCTGTAACCTTACACAGAGATTTTAAATTTTAATTGTAGAGAGACAGAGCTCATAATAAAAAGTGATATTTTATTTAATTTTGCCAGTGTGCTTAGAATTTTATCAACTTTCTTTTTATGACTTGAGTATGCTTCTTTCATCTTCTCTGTATGTTTTTTATCTCTGGGAAAGTGCTCTTGGCCCTTCCCCCTCACGTGGCAGTGGGCATTTTAATCCCAATTAGTCTGATCCTATCTGTTAGTTTCCATGGGCTGTAACAATATGTCCTCCTGAGATATATTCTCCAAGTGCGTCTCTATCTCTCCTACCTGTGGGGACTTGGTGGGAGGCAGTTTAATTCCACCATTCCCATAAAATCACAGAGCTTCCAGCCCTTCAGTTAAATATCAAGTAAATCATTAGGAGGATAAAGACTCGGAGCTCATGCTTACGAGAGCCAGGGCATGAATAAACATGAAGAACTTAAATGAAAACCCCTCCGGTACTTGGGATGTGAGGAAGTGTTTAACAGTAAAAACCTGTTAGCAGCATAGAAAAGTTCTTTAGAACAGCAGGGTAGCCTATTTTAGTCACTCAACCGAAAACTGTTCCCACACGTCGAAGTCACAGCAGTCAGGGGAGGGGGGTTGAGAAAACAACCCCGCCCCAGTGCATCACTGAACAGAAGACGCAGACGCAAGGTGTGCGTATTCCTGAAGAACAGCAGCAGGCGCTTTACAGGTCACGGCCTGGAGAAGAGCTACACCCACGTCGACGTCAACACCTGTACGAATCTGTTCAGTGAGGCAGACACACTCACAACTACAGCGGAGAGCTTTCCAAATACCACGCATGGCACCACCCTCTCCTTACCTTCGAGTTCTGACCACACAGGCGCTAGGTAAGGTGAAATGCTTAAAACAAGCAGTTGGCATGTAGCAGCTTGTTTAATAATAATGATATCCCTAAGTGGCAGGTATGAATTTTATCATTGCATCTAGTGTAGGGGTGAGGAAATCGACTTTAATCACTTACCTTGATGCCATAGCGACATATTTTAGATCATAATGTGATGAGAAAGAATTAATTAAAGGCAATTTAAATAACCATTTAAAACCCAACAAGGACCACCTTCACCTCCAACAACCTAACAGAGGAAAATCAGACCCAGTGGCCACAGGAAACAAGAAAACCCTACATAAACGAGCCCCTGGGAGGTGAGGCCGACATCAAACGAGATCACTGTTTTCTTCTCTGTAATTATGTTTTTCAGTAATAAAATACTTTTTAACAGAGTTCAAAAATATAAGAAAAAGGATAAATTCAAAGGTGAAAAAATCTGTTTTAGGCAAATATTATCCAAATAAAGCTAAGAGAACTACATCAATCAGAATGTCTGAACTACAAGATGAAAGAACAGTGTTAGAAATAAATGTACTAAATTAGAATACAAGTCATTAAAAAAATGTGTGAATCTTACCTGGCATGCATCTCATCAGGTAGCTTCAAAATATATTAAGCAAACACTGACAGAATTAAAGGAAAAATGAGTAATATAACAGGATAGCAGGAAAGTCCAATGCAATTTATTAGTGGGTCACTTGGAAGAACACTGACAGACATACAAGGTCTGTCCAGAAAGTATCCAGCCGCATGCTATGAAAAATAGAGACCTTTACTAAAGAAGATGCAAGAAATATTACACATAGGACACTGACTCCTCAGGCCCCTTCAAAGGAGGTGCCTTGGTACCTCACACAGTTCTCCCAGTCACCATCAGCTGCCCTGTTGTATTTTCCTGAATTTCATTGATGGTCTGACATCTCTTCCCTTCCAAAGGTGGTTTTAGTTTGGGGGAAAAGTGGCAGGGTGCAGAATCTGGGCTGCAGGGGAGCTGAGTCACCAGAGTGAGTTGATGTTTTTCAAAAAAACTCTGCATGAGACATGATGCATAAGTGGGCACTTTGTCATGATGAAGCTGCCAATCACCAGTTGCCCATAGCTGTGGCCTCCTGAATTATCCAAATAGTTTCCACAGAGGAATGTTCAGGCTTAACACAAAATTTGATGCAGATTCGTTGCTCTACTCGCTCAGTCATTTTGAATGTGATGGCCACACAGTACACATGCTCACCCAACGGCATCTACCACCCCCACTGACTAGCACAGTGAAGTCGTCATTGTTCACACATGCTCATTCCAGTCTACTCTCCTTGGCTGCCTGGTTACATCCATGCTGTGCAAACTGTTCTCATTATATTAACAATGGCTGGACTTTTTCCAGACAGACATTCGTAAATAGATTCTTGAATTCAAAAACTGGAGAATCCATATGCTTATGTACATAAAGTACAGAGTCATAAATCTTCCCCCAAATATCAGATACTTGTTACCCCGAAGAATATGTTCCTAGGCCACTAGGAACATATAAGTAACAAATAAAAATTAATTAATCAAACATCACCATGGAGTTCTAAATAATTAATGTACCTAAGGAGGAAATACTATGAGAATTAAAAAATAATTCATAGCATGGTTTCATCAATTCATATTTGGCAAAGGTAGTATTTCAGAGTATTATGATCTTAAATGTTTATACTGGCAGATACAATGCTAATTAATAAGTCAGCATCTAAATTATGATATTAGAAAACAAATCACATGCCTCCCCCCAAAAAAAGAAGAAAAGAGATATAATAAATACAGATATTAAATTATAGTAAAGAAACATGGAGAACAAAATAAGGTCAAATGTTTATTTTTAAATGAATAATAATCACTGTTTGGTCTGACTGACTATAATTAGAAGAACAAAGTCTCGATAAGAATACTAGAGCGATTATCTTCCTGGTACCCTGGCTTCTCGGTCTTGATTTGTCCCCTCCAGCCCACCTCAGCTATTTCGCTGCTACACCTAGAACTGGCTTTCAATTCTGTTACTATACCTTACGACAACATCAGGACTGGGATATACAGGCATGTATACACACACAGGGACCTGTATATGAAAAATGTTCCATTGAAAATGCCCTTACTACTGCCAGTATACTAAATTTTCCATCCTGACTCAAAATGGTAGCCACGACCCATAACACTGGTCTTGAAACATACTAATATGATATTAGTAACATTGTTTGAACCTTTCTATAGTCTGAGCTGTACAACATCCTACTCTGCAATAATCCAGCTCACCTCCGTATATCCACCACTCCAACAATTCCCTGTTCAGTTTCCCAAAAATACCCCACGGAGTCAATTACCAATACACCATCGCTTACCACTTTCATGCCTTCCAATCTGTCCATGCCCAAATTTGATCACGCAGCCTATCATTCCAATCATACCTCCTCACGTACAACCAAACCCCTTTCCCCTTCCCTCTTTTTTTCATATTATCTGGAAGGACACTAAAGCTTGCTGGGGAAAACCCCTTCTTCTGCGCCTGCAGCTAGGCTGATATATTTGGTTGGGCAAAAATACGTAACTGTATTGACCGGATCCAGGTTAACTTCAAAACCCCTAACACTAAGCATTACTTTACTAGAACACTATCAAATGATGAGTTGACTTCCTAATTAAGAAAGAAAGCAACCCTCAGATCAGAGCATTCCAAAGCAACTGCTACCAAACTTACCCACTTTTATACACACCAATGGACTCTGCCTTCTCTCCAAATATTGGGTATGAATACTGCATTTCTTAGCCTCATTTGCAAAATTTGCCATTTGTACGCCAGAGTCTATATTCTGTCACTCAGTCAATTACAGTGTCTAGCAATTTCCCCTTTCCTCAGTCCAAGGAGAGTTTATGGTATTAATTAGTCTCACAATATATAGGCTTTAAAAC
This sequence comes from Anoura caudifer, assembly GCA_004027475.1. Lineage (NCBI taxonomy): Eukaryota > Metazoa > Chordata > Mammalia > Chiroptera > Phyllostomidae > Anoura > Anoura caudifer. The sequence continues at coordinate 26,563 of PVKU01008252.1, forward strand.
AAACGAATACATATTTATTGGCAATAATCTACAGGGAACAAAATAGATCAAAGGGATATTAACATGCATTGCTAAGTTTACAATGAAATAATTTAACATGCCTTGAAACCTGTAATATTGAGGTTTTAAAGTCTAAATGCATTACATTAATATGAATAACAATGGCTTAAATAGTCTATATCCTAACTCGAGAAAGGATGAGTTGGTGTAGTCAAGTGTAGAACACCAACTATATGGGAGCATGACCCACCCCCTCCCCGCCGCCCCGAGCTGTCTCATCAGTTCATTTTAATGTCATCGCAGCAATTGACGTGCTGTCTGCAGCGAACGGACAGGGAACGTGCCCCAGCTCCAGAGCGCATGCGCAAAGCTGCACGCCCTGGGAGTTACCGAGAGAGACCTGCAGCACAAGCATTGACGTTCCCACCGGTGTGGGCCTAAGCCTGTAATTAAGAGCTTGTTTCCTTTCATTTCGATGGAGACAATCAAGTTCTAAGCTAATTACGCAGCAGTAAGCCACAAATTACCGTTCGACCTAAAAGCAAATCTGGTTTTGAAACAAAAGGCCTTCAGAAATCTAGAAAAGTAAATTCACTCATGATACTTGACTTGATAGTTAGAGATGTTTCTCTTAAGTATATAAAATACATTGCTCACTTTCTAAAACAGATAGGATGTACTAGAAACACTAATCTATCTTCAGTCACGGCAGCCATGGATTGGCTGGTGGATTCTCAAGAGTACCAGAACCAGTGGTTTCGAGGATTTTTATTTTTCACTGCAGACAGTTTTGTGGTTTCCGTGGCAATGTGTCAGTTTCACGACTGAGAAAGTCTGGCGTCCTCTCACAAACCCATGTCTGTCTGCACGTCAGGATCGCAATGGAGGAGAATCTTAATAGTGATATAAATTTTCACTGGTATGATTTGATTTGCTCTTTTGTTTTTTGTATTTTCATCTAAACTTAATAAAGCATCATTAATTTTAATGAATAAAAACATTTAATAATTAAACTCCTCAGCATTATTCCAGTTTTTAAACACGCTGGAGTCTCCATTTTTAATCTTAAAGCAGCAGTTTCTATTTTTTCCTGGTGTAACACAACTGAGTGATTATACCAGCCCCTTCCCACACTCTCAGGTGATGAATAAGTAGTTTGGCTAATGGCCCACATAAAAGAGACAAACACAGATATTGGAGGTTATGAGTATCAAACGTCCGCTTCATATGCCCGCCTCCCACAACCGGGACACAATACTGACCCTCCGAACCCCCACCAGGCAAGACTCCCCGCTTTAGAGAATAACAAAGTAAGAGCTAGAAAACTGGACCAATCTCCACAGAACAAATAACTTCTTGAAAGTTTTGCTTTGTGTGTTCGCAGATTTTAAATATTTATTATCGTCGTTTGTTCGGTCCCTTGTCATCATTACCATAAGCAACAACTTCAGTTCCTGAGTTAACACTTATGGTCACATATGCCCTAGCCTCGTCACGTTGAGAATGCTAAACTCAGCAGTCACTCCAACAGCTTGGGATGCAGTCCACTCTCCCAGTCTACTCCCTCTCTCCATCACTGTGACCAGAAACCTCAGGTGGGCCCAGCTTCCAGACGAATTATTATTAGGGACCTCTTTCACCATGGAACTTAGGGCCAACCAGCCAGTGAATTCTCTGCTCAGTCTAGGGCTGTCTCTGTGTGTGACCCCAGCATGCCATCTGCCTCCTCTTTCTAACAGTCCTGGAGGGGCAAGGACATCCAGTGAGGACAGTCTCACATAAAATCACTGCACCCTCGCCATGCGCTGTACTTCTCTTTCCTCAGGTCGCCATTCTCAGGTTGTCCCTGGGCCACTGCACTGCCTGCCTGCCAGTGCACCTGATCTGACATAACCAGGTGAACGTTCTCCCTCGGCAGTCCACGCCCGGTCCAGACCACCAGGGTCCTAATTCTCAGAGGGGGTCTACGCTATTACCACACACTCTCGGGTCACTGCTCTGCTCAGGAGTCGCCTGGCCCCAACCTACCTGCTCTCTGATCTTCAGGGCTTAGCTCCTCCCTGCCCTCATCTCTCCTACCCTGTTGTGGTTTTGATTCTGGATCCCCAAACACTTCCAAAACTCACCGTTACCCTGGCTGCTCACTGGAGTTTATGAGGGAAGCCCTCTTCGGTTACGCACATGTTGCAGAGGGCTGGGTGTGAGCGCAGGTTCGTGTTAGTTCCTGAGACCCCACTTCTTTCCAGTGTAAAAACTCAGCCGGTGAGTCTTCCCTGCAGGTGCAAATTGCTTTCTCTGCGGTGGTGTTTCCCCTTCTGACAGAGCATTTCAGTTTCTTCTAAATTTCAGATTTCTCTGAAGTCATTTTAAATGTGGCAGGAAAAAACACGGGTGCCAAGTTTTTACGGCTCTCACTCTGGGACCTTACTGACTTGCACGGTATTTAAGAGAGAAAATGCACGTGCGCTTTAGGTGACATTGAAACATCGTCTCATTTGTTTTTGTTTCCACTCTCCTTCTATTCTGCTTTCTCAAATTAGTGCATAAGAAAAAAAGGAACGGGGGTGGAGTACCTGCTTGTCTCTGATGAAGGCCCTCACGAACATTTGAATACACACACACACACACCCCCAAACACACACCCACAGAGAGGCACACAGACACACACCCTACACACACATACACATGTGCCCGCACCACAACAATGCATTCTACCTGACAGATGCAATAATTACTAAGTTTGAGCACATGCCAGTGATGCACGACAACAGCCCTCTGCTGATTCCCTGGGGAATATTATTGGACCATTTTTGGAGTCTGTACCTAGCATCATGTAAGACAAATCCAGTCTCTGTGAAGAACGGATATTTCCAAGGACTTGTAAAGACAGATACAGAACTCAGAAAAGTCATCTACCAATGTAAAATAGTCAGATTACAATTGCAAGCGTCTGTCTGAAGCACTTTCTTGGAAAAACCTTGTTAAACCATGGCGGATTCAGACTGAACACCTTTAAAGAGTTTCACGGCAACGGTGATGACACAGCGGACATGCCCCACATCGATGCTTTATGCAGATATGCTAACTGGAGACGAACATACATGCAGCACGTGAGTGAAAGAGGCAGGATTTTAATGTGAAGAGGAACGATACCATCTGTGTATTTTAAATCAAAATATCCTTTTGCTGTCTGTAACGTACAAATACATATTGTAAAACTAGTTGAAAACAGCCCTATTTTTAATGGTTGACTTATTTTATGGAAATAAATGTGTGTTTCCATGCCACAAGGTATAAATAAAAGTATCAATGTGGAATCATACTATTCACGGCAAGGTTTATTATATGTTACATTATGTTCAGCTAACTATAAAACTGCAATTTTATCGGTACATGCAGTTCACGCAATGAAAAGAAGACATTATTATTATTGTTGTTGCTTAATTATCTTCCTCTAATCAAAAGAAGCCACCTGTGTCCAGGCCTATTATCTCTCTCATCTGCAGAAGCTTAACCTATACATTTTGGGCTCTGATCTTAACAATATTTCCTATTAAGACTTTGTTAGGGCTTCAATAATATTTACTAAGAAAGTGTATAATTTTGCCAAAAACAAAAAATGGATCCTAGCAAAACTACCTAAAGCCAATACGCCCGTGAATAGAAACGAAACATGTTCACGTTACCGGTTTTACGTGACCGCCCCGTGAACATGAATGGGGGGATGCGAGAACACGGACATGGACAAGCCACCAGAAGCTTGCTTTACACAGCAGATGTTCAGTGACACGCTCAGTGTGTCCACCCCATTGGTTGTCCCCCTGCCGCACACTCGGCATCGTCACAATCCACCTCACTCACGTAAACACACACCAACATCCGCAGGCACTTGACTTATGCTTAATTAAAAACATAGCACGTCTATTTCCCAGACCATTTATCTCACGATGCTTAATAACCTGTAACATGACATCGATGTAACGTGATTTACTGCAGGACATGATTTTCTGGCCAGAGTTTTGCCACCACCTACAATGCCGATTGTCACGGCCTTTTAACACGTGCTCATATTTTATTTCTTTGTTTTGGGGGATTCTGTTAGTTGGGGTACAGCCAGGGTGTATGACAGGTGAGCAACAGCAAATGAATGGCTTAACTGGTCTGGTCAATTTCTCACTGGTCAATATCCCACCTAATGGCACTGGGCAGGATAACAAAACTGAGAGCAGCCTCCACCGTGCAGTCATTTGGGGACCCAGGATGGCTAACTCTATGCCACCTTCTACATGTGTCTTCCAAAATTTCCCCGAGAATATCCTCAGGCACAAGCTACCCAGAAGGCATGGCCAATCGACCATCGGAGGTATTCACAGCTGAGACCTGAAGAAGCTCACACCCTTCCGCAGCAAGCCCTCCCCCAGCGAGGGGAAGGGGCCTGCGGTCTTTGTCAGCGACTCTAAACTGGAGACCATTTTATTCGAAGTTTCACAGGTAACGGTTGAAATGTTTCTCTGCTTCTTGACTATTTTGCTGTGAGGTGCTTGAGAAACATCTTACCATGTATGACCCACAAAGGGTTATTTCATGGCCTGGTTTGGAGTGCCGGGTTCTAGAAAATGTTTGTGATCCCCTGGCCAGGTGATAAAAGTGCCACTGAAAGGGCAAAGGACAAACACAGGAGATGGCATTGCACTTGACCACACCGGAGTTGAGTGAAACTACTGCTGGGCAGTAACGCCATTGGGCTTCAGAACCTACTGGCCGTAATAAGTCACTCTCCTGAAGTTGTCCCCCTGTCACCTGTGTAATAAATCACCTAGCAAAAATATTATGAGATGTTAAAGCATCACAAAAATTTCCTCTACTCGCTGTTAATAAGTGCAGGATATTTGATTTGGATGATAAGTAATTGCTTTCATGGTATCTGAGTTAGGTGCTAAAAATGTTTAGTAGATAATAGGCCTTATGTCAAAACTCATCAGATATTCTTTGAACCTATAAATTTCCCATTCATATCACCTCCTCGTGGGCTGATTAATTGAAAACCATTGAGCTGAAATATTGCTGCCCTTCCTCTCTGCACCACTGTCTTGCACACGTGGTTTGATCTGCATAAGAGAAAAACCCACCACAGCCACTATTTCAAAAGTAGAGCGTACGCGTAAAACAAGTCCACGTATCGGAGACCTAATTAATCAACAAAACAATCCCATTAGTAAACACATAAAAGAGGTTTTTGTGTTTCTCTCTAAAATGCCCTCAAGATTTATAGGTGTATATTGTCTGATCTAATAGCTTATAGCATACAGAGAACTCCCGTGGATCAATACAGCAATTTACGGACCTGTCACAGCATATGAGAGGAAAATCATTTAAATTACTCAAGCACCCTTAGAGGAAGCACTTCCAAATCCAAATAATAGATTCCTATCAAAGAAATGTTTGTCAAATGCATTTTTAAATATTTAAGGGCTATTTCTTATGAACAAGGTAGGAAGTTCATTTGTTTAATAAAAGCAATGTTGATTATAAAATTATTTCAGGTTCTAATTAATGTCTATTTCATGCACTTTTAAGGTTTCTAAAGCTCTTTAATAGAATAGCAGCGAGGACGTGTTCTAAGCCCCATTTTAAAAACCGTTATGAGCTGCAGAGAGTGTTAATAATTTGCTCAAATTCACAGGGTCACGTATATGGCATATTAAACACTGATATCCAAGCTTTCTCATTCCATGTTAACAATCCTTTTGTTACATGACATTAAATACTGCTGTCACATTATAACTAGAATGTATGCTGGTCATCTTGAACATGGCTAATGCACTTGAACATGAAAATGACACTCAGCACCTATGTCTCCTCCAAAAGGAATTCAAAATCATATGGGTTGGATTTGCACAATAAGTAGGAGAGCAATGCCTGGTAAGTGTGACTGAGTAAAAACAATAGCAAGGAAGAAATAGTAACATGGAAACTTCTGGAGATGAAAAAAAAGAAAAAGGGAATACGGGAGAGAAATCTAAGGGAATGTACCAGTATATAGTCATTTATTTTCATAGTGTGTCACCTCTCCCAATATTGAAGAAGTCCAGCACTTTTGCTTGGTACAATCTCTCTACATATATAAGTTCATAATTACTCTCTTTGTATTACAACATTAAAAGTACAGAAATAATAAGTTCTACAGTGAAGCTTTTAAGAATAAATCGGATGTTCAAAGATAAAAAGTTGGTCATCTGATTTATTTCTGTTCACTCCCAAGAATCTGCCAGTGAGTCATCAGTGGAGAATAAACCAGAAGAAGAAGGAAGAAGGAGGAGGTAAGAGGGGGATGGGAATAGAAGGGCAGAAGAGGAAAGGAAAGAGAGAAGAAATAAAAAGGCAGGGAGGTGAAGGGAGAAAGTGAGAGATGAAGGGGGGAAGGAAAGAATAATCAAAATGGTAGAGCATCAGTCCACTAAATGTTCTACAGAAAGCATTTGGAAGATTGGTGATTGGTGAAGAAGAAAGGATGAATCTCTACAGTACACAGAAAGGGGAAAAGGTGATGTCTCGAACTGTCCACAAAGCTCTGGAAACTCAGGACTCACAGACCAGGGAGTGGGTGGTAGAGGCCAATGTGGGTTTTATAAAGGGAGGTTTCCCTGAAAAGTGCAGAAATGGATCTGTAGGTCAACCCCCACAGCCCGTCTCTATCAGTCCCACCTTACCAACAGAAGCATTAAAAAGAGAGAAAACAGAAGCGAGGACTGGTAATTCAATTACTATTGGGTACGGAGTTTGCACGTGAATCTCACAGAGGAACAGGGCAACGGATGTGGCCAGAGACGGAAGGAAGTGCTTTGGATCCACTTAAGCATGTGCCAAACCAGACTGCGCTCCCGAATGCTCTGACGTTTCTTGCATTCTCCTCTCTGCGTGGCTATTCCTAACGCATATCAAAGCGTGCTCCCTCTGCCAGGAAAAACCCGCTCCGAGAATTACAAAAGGTCTATTATTTCTTTGTGTGCCTGCCCCCCCCCCCCCCAGTGTCCTGGCGCTCTCCCGAAGGAGAACCATTTCATGAAAAGCCAAGGGACAGTCTGCAGAGCTGTGTAATGATCTTTCCCGTTTTCTTCTCACTTGTGATTCCCATTACGCCAGAGATGGACATGACTGAATTGTTTGCTTTTCTGCTGATGATTGCTTTGGTGCAGACGTTTCTAATCTCTTGGTTACTTGTAAAAATATTATGACTTCCAATGCGGCATAATTACTTTTACTTGTAACAAGACGGGAACGCAACCAGAATGTATTAATGTAACAGTGGGGACAGAGGCTTGAAAGACTGGCTCGACTAAAAGGCCTTTCAAACATTCACTGGATGAAAAATACACCCAAGCTGGGTAAGAAATAACTTTATGGCTAAAAGTGCAAAGTTTACGTACAAAAAGAACAGATGAAACCAGCATGTCATCATCAAAAAAAAAGGGGGGGGGAAAGAAATGCAATTCCCCTCTAGGTCCACACTTGAAGGACTCCTGGGCCCTCTCCAGAGAGCCAGACACGACACTCCACTGATGCTCCTTGAGTCCTGCGACAATTCCTTCCCAGGCCTTTGCGCTCCTCCCAATCCTGCCCTTAAATGCCGGCGATGCGGATGGCTCTGCTCCCCATGTGCTTTCTGTATCCCTCCCTGGGTTCTCCTGGCGGTGCACATACCCACTGCGATGACTCCCAATCGCCCTCTGCGTGTTGCTGACTCTCAAAGTCACTCCCCAGTGTCCCCTCCGAAGACCTAGGCCACGTGTCCTTTCGCCTGTGTGTCTTATGAGTATGTCATAGGAACTGTCTGGAAATGAACTCCTTACAGTCTGCAAGCAACAAGAGCCTACATGTTTCTGGATTCTACCTACCGAGTATTCCACAGTCCTGCTTCTTCCTCTGCTGACTGCCGCCGCCACCCGGCCCAGCCAGGGTCGCCTTCTGTCAGACACAGTGTAAGAACATTCCACTCGGTCTTTCTGAATCCATTCTTGGGCGGGACATACCCTCTCATTCCCTACTGCAGCCAAAATACAAAACTGACTTTTTACATGTATGCAAATTTTTATATATTTGCATATTATGTATATTAGGCTGACCTTAAATTTCTGCCTTCTATCTTGGGTTGCCTTATATCCACTTAGAAACTAATAACTGAAGAATTAGTGGAGAATTATTAAATATGTTTTAAAATTTTAACTGCAAATGATAAAAGTTTAGTGTGTTAATGTAGGATATAATTTAGCCCACTGTCCACTTTATTTTAAATGGTTTGAATTTTAAATATTAACATTATATCATTGTTAACCATGACATTGCCATCCAAAGTCCTATAACATATTTAATTTATATTCATGGACAATAACTAGATGGCTATGAAGAATAATTTTTATGAAGTGACTTATTCCCATTCTTTTCAAGAACTGGCTTCTTTCTAAGGTGAAGACTTTTCTGTAACAGTCATAATTTATATGATTAGATGTTTTCTTATACCAGGTCATGAAATTAATTTCCACCTTAATTGGTGCCCATAGCAATGATTACGTTAATTATCCATTTAGCTGATCGGATTTTGCTAAGCTAGTTGTGTTGTATTTTGGGCACTGCTCACATGCCAAGGTCAGGGTGTCTCTTACTGGCATCCAATAACCCATGCAAGGCGATAGTGAGGAGTATGGCTTACATCTACAAGTCCTACGTTATCTACATACTCAGATTTCTTTGGGGGGCATGTATTACTGCCTTTAAGGGCCTTAGAAACAATGACCTCAGATTCAAGCCTTTTTGTCCCCATGATTGAAGGGTTTGTTAGACCCTAACAGCCTGCCATGGGCCAATCAAATTCAAGAGCGCCAATCTGCGGAAGAGCAGGTCAATGCATCATTTACCATTGGAATGACAGCCATCTTTTAGACAATCTCCCTCTGGCTTCCTGTCAGTTTCTCCCTTTATGTTAGAAGAAACCTAGTTACGAAGCCTAGTTATACTCGTGAAATGGTTTTGAAGAGTAAGGTCAAAAAGACCACGATGAAGAAGGGGGAAGCAAACTTCCTAAAACCATAATTCATCAAAGAGGATAAGTAGATTGGGTCCCATTCTCCACTTCAGAGACACTGTATATTATGTCATAAAGATTACAACTTCTCTTCTCCTTGAAGACTTGTAGGGATCAAAGCACCCACCCTTTCATTTAGTCTCCAGGCACCGGAACCTCAGATCCATGCTATTGATGTCCAGTTTCAAAAGGAAGAATTTAAGTCTTTTTATCTGTCCCCACAGGCCACCCTGCCTGTCTATTTAATCATCTCAGTCATTTCTCTTCAAACTCTACTGTTTTTTCCCCTCACTTCTGGTTTCCGGAAGCGGAACAGGAAGAGAACAGGGTGGCTGGACCCGAGGAGTGACAGGAAAAATAAGTTATTCTGTAATCTGGTAAGGGGGCTGGCAGAAAAGCTAGGATATCGTCAAAGAAAACAGCAAGTTCAGCTTTTTTTGTGGGGGTTGGTTGACACAGCTTTTCCCTTAATTCTCGTTTGCCTGATGAATACGTATGAATTATTAAGTTTGTTGACAATACAAAAATGATGTTTAAATTAACACATGATTTTGAACTTCTGGCTTCAGCTTTCTCATGCACAGTGCTTGGAAGCCGTCACTCCCAACATTAGAACTAAAGAAAGGTGGAAAAACTGAGCATCCAAATCTCTCTGCAACCCTCAAAGAACAAAGATCACAGAGCAAACTGTCACTCAAAACTGCACCCCAAACGAGGGAGTAAATTGCACCCACCCAGAGTCACAGCCGAGAGCTGCTTACTCAGAGCAGAAGCTACAGGAGCATCAACTGCTGGGAACCCGACGATAGTGACTTTGATGAATAGCAGGGGGTTGCAGGTAGACCAGCGTCAGAGTGAGAAATTCCTTCAGGCTGTCGAATTGGAGGGACCCCACCTTTGTGTGCCCCACTTCCAGGAACCCAATCAGGTTCTCAGGATAATCTGAGAAAAGAGTCCTCTTGCCTTCCGCTGGGGGAAGGGAAGAAACAGCATTGCGCCACCCTCCTAGAGAGGTCTCAGTCACAGAGGGCTCCTCCGCCTGCCCTGAGGCAGAGCCTGCCCCCAGCTGGTGGGACTGCACTGCTCCCCTCCAGCTCCCCTCCAGCTCCCCAAAGCCCTCCTGTCTCAAAGGAAAAGAAAAAAAAATAGCGTGTCAATAAGCACCAGTGCATCTAAACAATACGCTGGGGATGATGCAGTCAGGGAGGAAAGTAGGAAGAAGAAGGGGTGGGGGGTAGGTCCCGGCCACCAGCTCTGGTTGGGGATATTGATGATGTGGGCAGAACCATGCACAGGGGGACACAGGGGGCATACTGAAAATCTCTGTACAGTTCTCTTAACTTTGGGGGAGCCTAAAAATGCTCTAAAATTTCTTGTTTGTAAGTACATTACTGGGGTCTGAGAAATTATAAAGCCACGCATTTTTCCAGAAGGACATCCGCTCTAAATCCAAATCTGTCTGCCCCCTGGGACCTGGGGCCTGGCAGAGTATTATTTTCACATCCTAGTGGTCAAGGAGTCACAGATTCCTGCTTCAGGGGCTCAGCGTAGATCACCTCTCAGTGGTGGGGCAGCTAAAATGTGCTGCCCTATTATCACTTCACCAGAAATGATCACATTTTTGTTTTTTGTTGGATCGTCTGTCAGGTCCTGTTTTAGAAGTCACCACACAAGGAGGGTAGAGAGGAGAGTCAGTGAGAAAGCAGGACACAAGTTATGAATGTATTGTCACGTCCGTGCAGAGTAGTGACAGTGACATGGGGGTGGAGAGCAAGTCGCAATCACAGACTGTTTAGGAGGCAAATCCACAAAATCCGGTGGTTCGTTATAAAAGAGGGGAAGTGACTGAGAGATGAACAACTGGATGAAGTGGAATGAATCCTTCTTTCCTTAACCTAGATACACTGCAGAATGCGACAACATTTGGGGGAATGAGAAAGCTACAAAGTGAGTCATTAAAAATATGTTCATTTGGGAGTAGGTTTGATAAGCTAGATGAAAAACTGCCTCATGGAAAATTCAAAAAAAAAAAAAGATTAGAATTCAATAATTATGTGTTTACATGTGGGAGTCCTCAGTGTTTAGGTAATAGAAAAATTCATGTGTGTGAATAAGATGTCCCTTGGTGAGGATACATCATGGGGAGAAAATTAAGAGCGACACCAGAAAACTGTTCAGTGCCACTATCTAAAAGTCTGACAGAAGAAAATAATCTACTGACAGAGAGAAAGGACAGGGTGTCCTCTCTGCTGGTACAGGGTGGATTTGGAAGAATGGGCTGTTTGCACTGAATTTATTAGTTTGGAAGGTGTATGGTATTTTGGCTAGCTCCCTGAACACTTTCTTTTTTAAAAATTATTTATTTATTTTTTTATTTTAATTGTTGTTCTTGTACAGTTTTCTGTCTTGTACTCCCATCCCAGCCCACCGCCCCAGCCCTCCCCACCTCCCTCCCACTTCCACCCCCCCTAGTTTTTGTCCATGTGTCCTTTATACTTGATGCTCTAAACCCTTCCCCTGTTCCCTTGAAATTCCTATCCCTCTCTTCTCTTGTTCTCAATTTCAGTGTCTTTGGTTATATTATGCTTGTTTGTTTGTTCTGTTGATTAGGTTCCTGTGAAAGGTGAGCTCATATGGTATTTGTCTTTCACCGCCTGGCTTATTGTTGGTGGGACTGCAGATGGGTACAATCCCTGAACACTTTCAAAGCAGACTCCTTAACATTGCGTACGGAGGGAGTAATTCCAAACAAGTAATACCAAAAAATGAACCTCGTTGTTCCTTCCTGTTCTCCGAGACTCAGCTTTGAAAATGTCGCAATCTAAACTGGAATTGAGGGGATGCATCCTTCCCTAACCAGCTGCCCCAAGCCTGCAAACAGACTCTTCTTATCATATTCCAGCGCAGTTAAGATTTTCCAAAGCTTTCCTCAAGTCCTTGGATTCGGAAAAGGTAAATAGATACAGCCAACAATAAACAATTCTCAATTTGATGTTTAGTTTGTGGCCCAGAACATGGCAACTTCCTGCCTAAAGTTCCATCTGCTTCTGTGCAGTAAGTAGCACAAACTTCATCCCAGACAACAGAAACAATCTCAGACACATCTGTACCCCCTGAAGCCCCAGTGACCTGCAGCTCCAGCGTAAGGCCTGTCTTCCAAGAGCAGATCTGCTGTGTGAGAGTCCCCTGAATGATGGACATGGTGACTGAGACCTCCGGGAATCAGCCCACCAATGACAGCATTGTCTGAGCCTACCTTCAGCACTAGGTCTCAACAGAATCTCTTATCACAGCAGAGTTCTATAAGACTGTACTTCTAGGAAATCAAAGATGTTATGACCTACACAAACACCTTCAAACACTAAACATATAAGTATATAACTATTATAAATAAAAGAAACATACTTTATTGTAAAATACTACATGTGTCACTAGCTGGGTTAACTAGAAAACATAATGAACTAGCCAGTTGTGTGCCCCATGAACGCAGCGACCCCAAATGCAGACGGGCGGGAATGCGTTACCGGTACAACTCTCGCACTGCACGGCCGTGGTGGTGTTGCTCTTGGTCACTCGATTTAATGAAATGATGAACCGCCCCTAGAAGCTCTGAACGAAAGCGAACATATGTCCTTCAATGTACATAATAATGATATTCTTCAGCGATTTAGTGTATCTTGAAAAAATAAAAAACGTATCTGTGCTTCTATGTCAAAAAGGGGTAGGTTCTACGTTCACAATCTGAAGGGGGGTTTTCACAGAGAGAATGCTCAGTAGGGTATTTAAAATGAGGTTGCAGCAACTGAACCACGTGAAAAATAATCATGACCCTTCTAGACCTGGACACCCTTCTGATCTGCTAATAGTTGCCTCAATCATTGCAATGACAATGAAACCTTCCAAAGTTCCAAAATGTTCTTTAGGAGATTGTATAATATCATGGAAAAGCTATAACTTAGAGCTTCGACCTGTCAGAAAACACAGTAAATCTGCTATCGCTGGAAACTGGCCTTAACCCATAGCTTCTCTAGAACACCTGTGTCATAATACAGCCAAATGAGCCTAATATTCATTCAAGAGATAAACAAATACAGGAAATGATGAAAAGGCTTCTTCAATGAGTGTGTGGGTAATAGTGGGTCTGGCACAAATAATGCCCCTATTTTCTTACAAACTCTTTTATTACAAAGTCATCAGCGTGTGATTCTGTAACATGACAATATCACACTCAAGCACAGCATGTGACATTTTAGGTGACATGTTCAAATCGCTGTCCACCTCGTGCGAGACAGTCATGACCTCCCACCCACACTCATGGAGGCCTTACTACTGCCGGACCCTGGGCTACAGGAGCACATTCAACAGACAAGAGAGAGAAAAAGTACGATTTCAGCAGGTGAAGTCATTGTTGGAAAGACTGAGTAATCTAAAGGAGGAGTGATGTATACAATCCATGCATCTTTCTCAGCTGCTGAGGAAGGAGAAAGCATTTAACATTGTCAGATCCACTCAGTGAGACAGTGCTAATGGAATTAAGCAAATTAAAATTAATGACGTAAACATTCCTGGAAAAAAATGTGCCTTCAACGCACATTTAAACTTTATTTTTAAAATGCTATATTTTCCCATTTAAAAAAAAAACCAAATTGTAACTCACAATGATTCTGCTTCCTCATAACTTTGTCTTTAATTTTTCTTCCTTCTGTACTTTTTCCTGACCCATATTTGGTGTTTGTTCTGCTTTCTGGTCCTAAAAATATGCTTTTATGAATTTATTATTTATTTAAGTTTAAGAAAAAAGACTCTTTTGCAATTTGTCAACTTCATTTAAAATTGAACTTTTCACTTTCAGAGTCATTAACAAGCTTGTCTAATTTCGTATCCTCTGCAACAGTGATGAGCGGGTTTTCAGTTGCTTTGTTTGGGTTATTAATAAGTAAACAGCTCCAAGAGCAGATTACTCCTCAGGATTTGTTCTTCTGTAACTTGACCATCTAAAGATAAATTACTGAGTATTTATTCTCCTGAGTTCACCATCAGTTCCGTGGTTCACCATTAGGAGGTGAAAAACAGGTAAGGTTTCTTAGATAACCAACATCAGTGTAATTCTTACTAAATAGTGCCCTTCCCATTCACACCGCTGGGTCTGCCTTAATAGACAGTTGTCTTAAAAGTTTAAAATTTTTTTTAACTTAAAAAGACCTCACATGTATTTACTGTTCTATCGTTAGAGATTTTAACCAATATTTAACATGGATTATCTCATTTATTCTCGAAAATAACCCTATGAGCTAAGAGCCTCTATCATCTAAAGTAAGATTTGAAACCAGAGCTCAAACCCAGAATATATCTGACTTCTGAATTCAAGGGATAGGAATTTCAAGGGAAAAGGGGAAGGGTTTAGAGCAACAAGTATGAAAGACACATGGACAAAAGCTAGGGGGGCTGGAAATGGGAGGGAGGTGGGGGAGGGCTGGGGTGGTGGGCTGGGATGGGAGTAGAAGACAGAAAACTGTATAAGAACAACAATTAAAATAAAAAATAAAAATAATTAAAAAATTTTAAAAAAGAATGAAAAAAATAAAAATATAAATAAAAAATAAAAAAATGAATTCAATGCACTTCAGGATACATTTCTTCACATGTCATTGAAAAAAACTTAGGTTCTTCAAACCCCTTGCCTTTTTAATGTTTCAAAGTTCTGCCAATTTGGAAAATAAAAAAGAAACAAGCCAAAAATGAAAGAGTCTAAAACGTGTAAGTGCCTGAAGTGTTCCCAGGGCTTGAAGCAGCCCTTCGTTCCCTTCCCCTCCTCATTCCTGTCTGGGAAGCCCATGTATTCGGTGCCTGTTCCATGTCCAAGCTGTGTTTAACTCCAGTTCTTTATTACTGAAAACAGCCTTTGCATGACGTTTAGTGTCTAAGAAAGTGTTGGTGAGTGAGTTCTTACAATGCATTGTCAGAACTGTTAGAACAAGCTCCATGCGATTCGGAAGCTCAGAATGGAGCACTGAATCAGATTGAAGGTCGGCAGGATCGGTCAGGAGGAAAGGGTGTTTGGGCCGTGACTTGATGAGTTACGTGGAGTCAATCAAGATGTGAGGAGTTGCTTCTTGACTAACCAAGCAAACTATTTCCCTTTGTTCTTTGGCAGGGCCCTCCACGGACACACGGGCGAATCCCAGGCCACCAGCAGTTAGGGAAGCCCCTGGGATGCTAAGGAGCCATTAGACAAAGTTGGTGTGTTAAAGGAAGCGAGGGCGTTGTTTTTAGAAAACCTTTTCTTCCAGATAAAACAGAGTCCATTAAAAAAATATTTTCCTGTGAATAATACATTTGTTTTTCTTTGCCTTTTTGAGAAAGCTTCTACAACAGTTTAAATCTACTTTTTTTTTTCCCTCCTGAACATAAAAAAGTGTCTCGAAAGGGATATAGCAAGATTACAACTCGCCCACAAAGGAAACTGAAAACTTGAGAGAATGAAAATGACTTTCCTAATTATATCCTCCCTTCAATTAATTGTGTGTCATGCAATTGGTGGAAGTATCATGGAGCTGTGTACAATCTATGGAGGGCCTGCACATCCGAACAGCTGCTTCTGTCTCTTCCTGTAAAATAAAGACCAGTGAGAGTGCGGGTATGTGTGTGTCATAAATTCTTCCCAGGAAATCTGTAATTCTTAGGTGCAGGAGATTATAAATTCAAATGAACTCTGTTCCAGTGCAAAATAAACTCCCAAGCAACATGCCGCAATAATAAGAGAAAAACAGTGAAACTAAATTCATTAGATAACAGGGAAACAAGGAAGTATCCTATTCTTCCATGGAGACAGTAAATAAAAATGCATCTGTTGTTTGCAGGTTGTGTAAAATACGTCTATTTGTTTATATCCCAGCATTATTTTCACATTCTTCTCTCTGAAGATGTGAATTATTCAAAGAATTTAATAATGCTACTTTCAGCAACATATAGATGCTCACATAAATATTTAATCACTGTATAGACTTTTTACAATGGTTCCTCGTATCTGATTTAAGATTACAGGATAGGTTGCAATATATTGTCTGATAGCCCTTTACTGTATTATCTGTTTTATGAGTTCTGGAAATTTGCTTACACATAAAAGAATTTGAATCAAATGTGATACACCTCCATTTTTCAAAGCTTACATAACTTTCTAAGTCCAATACGGCAGGACTTGCAATTGGCAACATGCTCCTAGATGCTCTCTGCGTGAGTGGACTTCGAACATTAAGCGTGATGATGGGCCTGCATGGAAGGGTGAACAGCGTATCACAGGATCAGTGTATTTTGGGGCCTTTGAAACTGCTTTGTACACACACGCGTGTACACACGTTTTAGGCACAAAGAACACATTTTGATATCTGCCACGCAGAGAATGCTTTAAGCATTTTTATGTGCTTTACGATTTAGGAAGGGATTGCTACCCACGGCTCGATGAGTCATTTAATCATAAGAGTTCAACACTGAACTAAATGGAGGACATTGAACTACACTTCTAATAACTTATTTTATCTTTTTAAAGATTTTGTTTATTTATTTTTAGAGAGAGGGGAAGGGAGGGAGAAAGAGAGAGAGACAAACATCAATGTGTGGTTGCCTCTTGTGTGCCCCCTACTAGGAACTGGGCCCACAACCCAGGCATGTGCCCTGACTGGGAATCAACCTGGTGACCCTTTGGTTTGCAGGCCAGTGCTCCATCCACTGAGCCACACCAGCCGGGGCTAGCAACTTACTTTAACAGTGATCCCACATAAGGCAGAGATGTTAACAAACATTATTATGATGATCATTTTGCAACATATGTGTGTATCTAATCATCACATCCTATATCTTAACTTACAAATGTAACATGTCAATAACATTCCAGTAAAGCTGGATAAAATGCAAAATAAAACTGTAAAATAATTTTGTTTACTTAACTTTGTCAAATTTCTAAAATTATTTTTGTCTACTTAACATTTCACTTAATCGTAAATAATTTTACTTTTGAAGACATTATATTCTCAGTATCCTCTAGAAAAGTAAAAAAACTAGTAGAAATAGCTCAGAAGAGTAATTTCAACATTGGGAATCATTTTGCTGAATTATACCTGTGATTGCAAAATAATTACTCTGAAGTTCAACTTAACAACAATGTCAATTAAGTCTATACCTTATAAATGATTGGTATGTCAAAAGTTTACAGATCTATGATGTTTTAATAACTAAGAGAGATATATAGATAGATCAGGCAAAGTACTATCAAATTATTAATGTATGAGTTATTAATCAAGTTATTAAGAAGGGAGGAAGTGGAGAGAATCTGAAATTATGCCTGATTTCTATCTCCGGAATTTAGTATCTACCTATCTCATCAAAATAAAAATCCCCAAACAAACAGACAAACAAACCATAAAAACAAAAAAGCCCATAAACTTGCTGTGAAGGCACAGGTGTTCATAGCCATCGGTATTTGGCGGTGTTGTACCGAAGTCATGAATTTACGCCTGGTCATTTCAGCTACACACGTTACAGCCATTCGCATTGTTACCAGTCAGTGTTATCTCTAATTCAAGTAGCCGTTGTGTTACAGGCAAATACTGGTAACTATTTATCCTAGCACCCCTGTCCATAACATCACTTTTTCATCCGGGCAACACTGAAAGAAACTACAATGAGATGAACTTACTATTTCTTTCTTCTTCAAAAATGTTCCCACACGCAGAGGAGGAGCGCAGTGTTGGGACACGGTGATGAAGTACGTCTCTTCCTGCACTTCCAGAGGAAGAGCAATGAAAATGCCCAGACTGCCCATCTAGAGGAAGGGCCGGGAAACGCCTGCCTGGAGAACTCTAACCTCTGAAGTCATGGTTCAGCAGTGCTGTCAAACCTGCAGAACACGGAATAGTAAACGAACAGCCAAGTTGGAGAGCCCGCACTTTAGAAGAAACTTCTATAGTTCCGAAATTTAAAAAAAAAAAAAATTCTAAACTTAGCATTTTAAAACTTTTAATTAGAAAATCTGTGCTAAATATTGAACGTAAAAATGTTTGCAGAAGTTTATTAAAATATTCAATTATGCAGTATTTATTTGTATGCACCTATAAAATATTAAAATGTATGATTATTTTATCAGCCGATATGCATATTCTATGTCCTGTCTGGAGAACCTGGAGGATTAGGGATGCAATTTCCCCGAACAAAAGCTATCTGGTGCACAGAGGACAGGCAAAGTTTTCATTGCTTATCTCTTCATGCACATGTCTCTAAGCCTCTTGCAGGTACACACTCTATTCATTCATGAAAATTTTCCTAAAGAGACATGTGCAATGCTTGTTGGAAAATAATATCAATTTGGGAAACACTCTTAAGACTACGGTTGGACCAGTTACACATGCTCTATGGGCTGTCACTTTTAACGAGATGGAGCTCCATGCCCATTAACGTCTGGGATGCAGGTTCCCAGGACTCCAATAAAACTGTGCTCCAACATAGTAAATTTATTGGCTGTTCATTTGTAAGCCGCAAATATGCATTTTTCATTAAAATTCATTTTGCTTCATTTCATGGACAGTGCCAACTTACATACTAAACGCATGCGGTATCACAGACGCTGAATTTTCAGGTAGCGAAATGCTGAATGTCTACCTGAGCTAAAAGTAACCTCGGATTCTGAGAGTGTAATTAGCTGATGTCAGGTATAGCACGATGGGATGCTCCGTAGGTACAGATGGGTCTTTCCTTAATCCACATGTTTTTATATACAGGATTTAGTGTTCATTATGCAAAGCCTTTTTATGAACAATGGGATATTACTCTTTTTTTAAAAAAATCTAACTTTTAGCACTCATATGTCTGCCTTCTTGGACCCATAATTATTTATTGTACTGTAAGTGGGATAAAGCCAGCTTAAAGAATGGATGGATGGCAGCGTATTCATGGGAACTTTGGATTTACCCTGCATATCTATTTAGGGAAAACAAATGCGCTCACGGACAGTGCTAGTAAAGAATTAGGACCATGTAACTCACTGATTCCCTGCAAAGCAAAGTACCTGCATGGGGGAGATTCATGACAAGATTTAAGATGACAAATGTTTACGAATAACATTGTAAACGTCTGAAGTCAACTGTGCTATAAACCATCTGGCGGATTTAAATCCTGACTGAATTGCATATGAATGATTGCCATTTAATGGACTATTTAATGGACCTATGAAAAAATTATTTGGCAAAACAACAGGTTTTCAGTAAAAAGAATCAATCTTCCTGAGGATCAAACCTAGAGAATATTTCCTCATTGGAATATGAATAATATATAGGATCAAATGACATATTCCTTGAACTTCAGAAAATAAAAGCCGCATTTATAATGTGTAAATAAAAGATATGCCTGCTGGTATCAAAGATAACATTTAGCAGTGTGACAGAGGGGCACCCAAGCCCACAGTCATCAATCAGCAAGACGAATAGAGTCTCTCTGAAGAAGAGTAAAATTTTACCTGCAGAAGATTTTGGAAACAGTAAAAGTTTGAAGCAAGGATTTTCAATGTATACACATTCATTTGTTAAGCTTTATTAAATTAATAATCTTGCTCGATGATAAGACAATATTTGATTAATATTTCTATCAGGCTTTAAAATTGTAATATATTATAAGTTGGCAATTATGACTTGAGTATTTGGTGGGGCACGTTCTTTAATGACCAGGAGTAAGTTTCTGAATTACTTCCTATTGTTCTGTGACATTTCGAGGCTTGACTTTTTTAACGTGAAACAAAGTAGAGGAAGACAAAGAAATTGATACACAATAATTAATTTTGTGAAGGAAAAATTGCACAGGCTGAGTGGGTGACATACTGTTGATGCATTGTTACACTCCTTTGAAGCTGCAATTATAAAGCCATGATTTACATATTACTTTAAATAATTCCCCTAAGCCGCAACACCTAGAGAAAAACACATGGAAAAACTGTCTTGGTAGCTAAGGTGGGGTCGCATGCAACAGAAAGAGAGAGATGCACGAAGGTAGGTGGTTTCAAAGTCGTTTGTAGCTGTAAATCATTCAGAGTGTTTTACTTATGAAAACAAGTGTCGCCCTTCTTTATGAGATGTAAAATGTACTTCACAAAATCAGTCATTTGAACTTTATGTATGTATACGATTTTATACAATTTTATTAACCAATGTCACCTGAATAAATTTAGTTTAAAACAGACCCTTTATATACAATTTAATTGTTTGGAATAGAGCGGAGAGACTAAGGACAACCATGATTCACCGTGTGCAGACACAGCGCCGCGCCCACAGCATCGGAACATGAGTCAATATTTCTGGCTCATGCATGAACGTCAGGGCATAATTTCCATGCTCGGTAACAGGATTGGCAAACTGTGTGTGCCCACTGTCTGTTTTTGCAAATAAGGTTTAATTGGAACAGTCACACTATAACAGAGCAGTTGAAACAAAGACCATGAAACTCTCAAAGCCTAGAATATTTACTACCTGGCCTTCACGGGGAAAGTTTCCCAAACTCTGCTCCGCAGCACAGCAGTTCCGTGTCACTGCACAACACGAGTCATTCACTACGGCCCCCTGTCTCCTTGCCATTAGCTGATTTGGCAGCTGACGTGGAAAATCATCCATTGATGCGGCAGGTATTTATTTGTGACCACCGTTTTTATGCCAAATGCTCACTCCTCTAGGTGCCGGGTTACAAAGAGCAAGACAAGGAAGACTGATCCCACCATCCCTACCTTCTAATCTGGAAAAGCAAACAGTAAGAAGCAAGCAGACATAACCTCAACAAGATTAATTCCAGGCAGTGATTTGCACAAGGAAGGCACACGCCTCCTACGGGACCAAATGACGGCACGTGTGGGTGGGAGAGAACAGGGGGTCGCCATTCGCCTGAGTCACCCCAGAAAGCTCTGCAGGAGAGGTGAAATCCAAGACGCAACACAATACCTGCTATGTGGTTATTGCAGCAAGGCTCTGAGCAGCCATTGGCCCAAGTTCATGGTGGGGAACCTAAGTTTTGGAGACATTTAGGAGAGGCGGGCAAGCCCCTCGTCAATTCTGGAGGCACGATTCATATCCAGATTGTCACAACACCACTCCCTTACCTCCGATCCCTCGGGCCTCAGATCTGGCACCAATATTTGCCTTTCTGTCATGACGGGGGCTCCTCCTCGCCATGATCTGACCCCTCCTCGTTGTTAACACAGCACCTGCACGCCCGGCTCCCACCTGCTGAGCCCCTGTCTGTGTGATTGATCGGATGGGCTTTCCCTCTCAGCAGATGGCAACACCACGCCCGCCCTGTCCTCAGTCACCAGACGTCTGTCCGGTGTGTCTTTCTCCCATGTGATGCAGCCTGACTCCCTTTCAGCGACGGATCTCTCCATGTGATCAATGCTGTAGCCGGAAGAGCGTCCCACAGTTCCTCCAGCACACCCACCGACACATGTCGCCATGCTTGTCCTTGCTGCTGGAATGTCCCGATTTTATTCCTTCCACCCTCACAAAGAGCTACTCTTTCCTCAAGAAAAATAAACCGATCAAATTGTTCCATCATCCAAACCCCCTGACTGAGCTTGAGGCTCCATCTCTAGATTTCCACAAACATTTATGTTTGATTCGATCCTAGTGTTCCCCTGGAAATGCCCACCTCCTTCGCAGCCAAGAACTTGAACACAAGAATTCGACCTTTTTCTTTCTGCTTTTGCAGACCCGGTACAAGTTCCTGCAATGGGCATTCATAAAAAGTTGCAATATAAAGAAATCACATCATGTAAAAAAGCATGCTTTGGGGAGTCTCTCACCTTGAAGGCCCACAGTGAATGGCGGCCCCTGTGGAGTCCCTCCTGCATCGACTCCGAGTTTGCTCCTTAGCTTCCATCTCCAAGGACATTATCAGAAAGGATGTGAACAGAGGCTTAATGGACACCTACATACTGTGGCATGTCTTCTCAGAACGTTCCTTTTTAGAGACCCATCTATATTCTGTGATAAAACTCAAGTGGAAGCACTGAAGGCCGAGACCACGTGGGGAGAGACCAGAAAGGAGAAGCCACTGCCCAGCTTCCTTCCCCAGTAGGGCCCACGGCTGATAAAACCATGCGACCGAGCTCAGCTCACCACCTGGAGCAGAAGAGCCGCCCAGCAGACCAGTCAACTCAGGGATTCACGACAAATAATAAATTTGTGTTGTTTGAAGCCACCGCATTCGTGGCTAATTTTCTACCCAGCAAGAAAAACCGAAACAATCCTCCAAAACAATCCTCCGAAACCCTGTCTAATGAACATATAATCTTAAAACATTTTACACTCTGTCTTTGCTTTAGAAATTTAGAAAGAAGGTAGGTTTCCACAACATGGGGATTTTCCTACCACGTGGACTAGGACAAGCATTTTGAGATGGCCCCAGCAATACCAAAACAAGGGTGTTCTAGAAAGTGACTTCAGCAACAGTAACAATAAAACCTGGGAAGCAAGGTATTCTGGGATTCGCTATTTTCCTCAGCGAAACGTTTCTGACATATTTTTCTCTTCTCTGCTCCTTGTCACTATTTCTAGCTCTGCTCAATGTCTTCCACGTGCCCCTTAGTTGAAATCCGAATTTCTACATTTCTTTACCGCTCTGCGCCCTGGGACGCTGGTCAATACGGTGTCAATAATCCCTGCTGTCTCTCAGGAAGGACGTCAGGGCAGGGAATTGGAGAAAAGGCAGAGAGGGAGGCAGGTGACAGTCACCCACGTACACATTTCCTCCTTCAAGATCCCTTTGGCATCGCTGGAACGAAAGTCACCGTTCTTGTCAGGGAGCCCCTTCTTCCATTTTTGGGTACCTGTTCCAACGCTCGCTCCATGAAACCAAAGGTGATGATGGTGTCTTATTCTCGGTAGGCCTAGGAGACCACACAACCCCGGTGGGTTTCACTAGGGTTGGTCCGCATTTGGTAAATACTTCTCTTTTAAATGCCTCTCAACTGCCAAATTTCAACCTGCCATCGACTTCCACCCAGGGCTCTGATTTCGTATTTTAGTGTGTTTGTTCTGGAGACCAAACTGACAGCTGTCCCAGCTCACTTACAATCTGGCCATCCTTAATGACAGGACAGCTGAGGTTCCAAGTAACACAGAAACTCTGCGCTCTCTTCCTTAAGTCATCATGATACACGTCACTTGTCTCCTCATATCTACGCTCTTACATGATCTAAAAAATAGACTAAAAATTCACATTCACTCGTGAATGGAAAATAACAG
Source organism: Anoura caudifer (assembly GCA_004027475.1). Taxonomy (NCBI): domain Eukaryota; kingdom Metazoa; phylum Chordata; class Mammalia; order Chiroptera; family Phyllostomidae; genus Anoura; species Anoura caudifer. Next base: position 49,912 of record PVKU01008252.1, read on the forward strand.
GAAAACTGCAAGAAGTACTTTTCTTCTTCCTTTTGTCTCCTTTCTTTCCCCTGTGTCCTTCTCTCTCTTTCTTATTTAGAAGAAAACTACAGGAGAGTTGACTCACATCTCAGCAAACACCGTTATGTCTTTGAGAGTTCTTTCAGAATGTTTTTCAAATCTGCCAGAACAATAAACGATGCTTTTTGCAGTCAGAGCTCACACTTATTTGACAAGTTTCTTCCCTTTGACCGTTTGTCTCTGAAAGGATTTCTTATCAGAGGGAGTCTATATTCCTCCTCATTTTTCAAAACCATTGCGTCGTGGGGAGTGAGGCTTCTACAAGGAATATATAACCTGTATATGTCTTATCAAGGGCACTGGATGAGCTGGTCAAAGTCACAGCTTCGAAGAATGTGAAAATGTTAAGGGAATACAGAGGAGCTTCTGGAATCGGCCAAATGAGAAGCCTCTGTGCTCTTGTTAACTTGTCACTCCGAAGCGGTGTCAGCGGTAAAGAAGGTTTGGAGGAGGATAGATCACTGGCCCTAACGTGGTGATGGTTATTCGTTCTTTTCTCTACGGGGCTAGTAGACATTCGAGTGTTTTCTAAGGATAGAAACTTTGGGGAAAAACATGGCAGTATCTATTTCTATACAGCAATATTTAGAAAATGTCTCTCTGATTTTAACAGGTCACAATTATCTAGGTTCCCACATGAGCAAGAAAGCAAAAGTGTATGTAGAATTTCCCAGAGATTTTAATGTACAAATTTATACACGTTCACTAAAAACAGTCAAAATGTGAGCTTGGGAGATTAATGAATGGGATAATTTACTGCACTGCAGCTATTTCATGTGAATTTATCTCAAAGTGGGAAATGTCTCCCACCCAAGTACTAACCAGGCCTGACCCTGCTTAGCTTACGAGATCAGACGAGATGGGGCACGTTCAGGGTGGTATGGCCATAGACTCAAAGTGGGAAATTTCAAAAAAACAACTTCAAATGAAGGCTTACATTGCCCACAGCTGCGCATGAATGTACACATACATACATGCATATATGTAAATGTATTCATTCCCCTAAAACTTTACACGCTAAAATTATTGAGCAACAATCTTGTCTATGTTTCTTCCATCATACCGGCCAAGGTTAATCCAAAGAAAAGAAAATGCCCTCCCTGTTTGTTCATGTAATCTACTAACACTGAAAGAAATTTGAAAAATCACCCTGATTGTGTTATGCTCCATGGCAAATGCCCGGGGATGCCAATGTCTCTTCAGCTGTAAGTAATTTTGGTAAGAGAAGAAATTCTGACCGATGGCTGGGAGGAGCCGGCCTCCTACGCAAACAGGTCGAATATGTTGGGAAGTCCTAGAGCTTCAATTCCCCGCAGCTTTTTGCAAATCAGGATTAAAGGGAAGCATTTTGACAAAAGCTCCCCAGGGCTGGTAAGAAGACGCAGTCGGGCTGTTTTTAACCTTTTGCGCAGTCTGTGAAACTTTCTTCAAGTAACTAGGCTAATTATGTTGGGTCCTCTGGGGTCCCCAGATTTGCCCTTACCATGATATCTAATATGCTTTCTGCATCTATGTACACAACAAAAGCATATCTGAAATGAACATTCCACATGGAATTGTTTCACAGTCCTTTGTGTGCGTGCATATTTCTTGACGATTAAACAAAACTGCATAGATCCAGTATCGGAGTTACAGAAACTCAACTTAATATACCCTAGGAATAAGTCATGTCTGGGCCAGCAAGAATCATTCAGAAAAGAAAAATGAGTTTTTTCATGAAAAAGAGAGAGCGCGCTCATGGTAGGGAAAGTGCAAAAACATCAGCAAAGCAAAATGATTCATAATCAGAGACATAATACATGATGCAACTTCTCTGACTGTTCCCGAGCCTTCCCTGGTGTCCCCTCCCCCACCCCCGCCCTGGGGAAGAGGAGAACAAGAAAACAGTGAGATAGAAAGCAATTTTACCAAAGTCTCTTTAAGACACTGAGATCCCAGGCAGCCCTTAGGCGTAGCCTAGAATGCAGAGCAAGCTGAGGGTGGCTGTTAGGGGGAGTGAAATCAGGAGAGAGAATTCACACAGTAATTGGGATGGGAAAGCTTAATATCAGGCACACAACAGAAACCAGGTACAGATATTCTGCAGTGAAAATGAGGGTGAGCTAACACCGGCTGTCCTTGGCCCGTCTCCAATCCCAGCCCAGGATGCAGTAATCAGGCAGAAATCAGTAATTAGTCCACTCCATTCAGGCCAGGCTCTAGGTGTCCATGGAGACCCACAGAAGGTGTTCTGCAGCCCATCCGCAGAGAACCATTTACTTTCACATTTACTTGGCATGAGGACGATCTTCGAAAACAAAAGCCAACAGCACTACTACTCTGCTGGAAACCCAGTTTTTCATCTCGCTCACCATGAAAACCACAGTAACGACAGGAGCCCAGAAGGTCCTAAACCCAAGGTTCCAGTTCCAACCACAACCATCCTTCAACCTTGCACTGACCTTCAACTATGGATGACTCTGCTCCAATTACACTGGTTTTTCTTTTCCCCAAAAATATACCCTAGGAATGCTCTCGAGTTACAGATTTTGTACTTGCTGGTTTCTCTGTCAACAGTATTATTCCCCAAGATATCTCAAGTCCTAGACAATGTCATTGTAACAAAGATAACCTTCATGACAACCTTACATAAAATGACAATCACCTGTCCTCTCATTTTATACTGCCCAGCATTATTATCATTGTCCCCCAGTCCCTCGATGGGAGGCAATTCAGTTTATTCCTATATCTTCTTGTGCTCTAGAACAAACCAAGGCCATTCAACAAGCCACTCTTACCACTACAAGCTGGCATGCTCTAGACGTCGGTCCAGAAAACGTTTTCTTTTCTTATACATAGTGCCTAGCCCACTGTATGTTCTCAATAAAGATTTAAAATAACATGACTGGATCAATAAGTGAATGAAGGAGTTAAAGAAACATTCATTACTCCCTTGCTATCAGTCAGGATTTTCCTTGTTGCCAACACAAAAACATACGAACAAGCAACAAAAAAACATGTGCCTTGCCCTTGATGGACTTGGGGTCTACTTAAGTAAGCCAACTTTAATGAAAAAAGGGTAGTCAAAAAAAATACACTTGACAGGGAAGAAAATAGAATTTCAAAGAATGCGGCGTAGTATGGAATAGTTCGTGAAGGCTTCTGAAAGGGACAGTAAATGAGCACAGTTCTGCATAAATAGAGTTAGTAAGGAAAAGCGGAGAGTTGAAATAACCCAGCCAGGGAGAGGAGCATAAATGAGGTATTAAGATATGAAATATCCTGGTTTGAGAGAGTGGGTGAAGCTACGAAATTTTACACTACAGAGTTGACAGGAAAAGGAGGTCAGCCTTTCTTTCCACATTGTAAGTTTCTCCCTTCAAATAGATTTCTAAAAATTATATCAAAATGACTTTTGGATTATTTTAAGCATTAGTCAAAAAAGGTAGTTGACCCCATTTTCAGACTTAATTAAGTCCCTACCTTTTTTGCTTCTTATATTTCTCCCCTTGACACTGACACTGAAGTAAAAAATCCTTTGATGAGCTTCTAATCCTTTATTTTCCAGTCTCCCAGTTGGCTTTACGATCCTCAAACCTGAAGTCTTGAAGGGACCAGAGAGCATGACTCCAGAAACCAGAAACCCTCTTCCTGTTTGGCTCAGTTCCTACGTTTGCAAAGGTCATTTCTCATGTGCTAAGCAAGAGTCACAATGGAAATGTTCCCTTGCTGTTTTATATTCATTACCAGAAGTATCAGAAAATTCGGTGCACAAGATAAATATGTTGGAATTACCTTAAAGGAAATACTTTATTAGTAAGGTGAATCAGTTTTTGAGGAGAAGGGATTTAATGTATATTCCACGATTAAATACGTATTATCAGCACTAATTACATGTGCTCCATTCAGGACAAGGGGCAGCGTTGTTGGTGGGATACAAGGTATTTGGATGTCAAGCTGATCACAAAGGAAAGAAGTAGTGTCTGACTTTATAATAGGCTTCGTACAATGAAACTGAAATTTGCTCCAAGTTAGTTATCGTTATTGGAAAGTAAATTTCTCATATACAGCCCACTCAGGTAAGACAAAAAAAAGTTTGCTTTTAAATACTTTATGTAGTTCTCTGAGGTCAGATTGGAAAATTTTATATTAGTCGTTCCCTAAAAAATATATATATAGGTTGATCAAGAGACCATTTCAGAGAAGAATGGATTTATTTTGAATTATTTATCCCCAAATCTGTAAGTAAGATATTTTCAAATTCACACGTCTTAATTTTCAGTGAAAATTTGGACAATGTATAAACGCTGCTCTTCATCTCTTTATCAGAACATTAAAGTTGTCATGAATGTAACCACAACTCTACACCCATGCGCTAGACAGACCACATAGTTCTTATTTTATTGTTTGCAATTGTCCAGCCAATCGGTCTGAAGTCCCTGAGACTGTGAAGCGCAGTGTGTCCTCGGACGTTGGTTGACGGCAGCTCCGACGCACACTCTCATCGGCTTCATCACCCAGAGCTACGGGAGAAGCTGCAGATGTAAATTGATAAACGACTTGTCCTAATTTTGGATCCTAGACCCATGTACTTTATATGGAATTTTGTAAAGGTGTCATAACATAGGCGAGTCCCCTCCCATTTATGTAAAATAGACGCAGAGGTTTAATGGGTCCTACTTCTGCGGAACTTGTGTGTATAATTCGTAAAATGTGGAAGTTGTAATTAAATTTATGGACTGGATGCTCCACATTGTTTACAATATTGAAAGTTCTGATTTTCTCCTGATTCACAAGCACGTCTATTTAGAATTATAGGGCTGATTCACAATGGACTCCCACTCAGAGATCTCAAGTTCATTTGCATGCTTTCGGAAAACATTTCAGTGAAATCTGTCAAATTACAATATAACTTGCACTGAGTAAAAGAGTCACAGAAGACTAACAGATTTACAATATGTTGTTTTATTTTTAATTTCTTTCATTTTTCTTTCATTTTGGCCTTTTAAGATGTGCCACTCTAACGGGTCACAGAAAATTACAATTCTCCATCAGAAGCGATGTGACCCTCAGGGCCTGGTGGGCTTTGCAGGGATTTCGCAACTCAGTTCATACCCACTCTTTGAAGGTCTATTTGCATGAAAATGAGTTTTATTTATCCTGTAATGGCAGTATTGATAATCCAAAAACCGGTTAAACAATGTTAGGCCGGGTCATGAGTGAAGTGCGGACAAGTGCCGTATGCTGGTGGGTGCCACCTACGACAACAGTACACAGTACATTGGCTACTTGCGGAGGAAAAACAAAAAGACATAAATTAGGCCCTTACCTAACCAGGGCGTCTTGTCTATGACAGACACCACGGCCGCATTAATCATGGAAAATAAAACGTTGACCTAGCCACTAAACTAAAGCAAGGAATCGATCCTTGAGCATACCTCTCACCAATACCTTAACCAATGTCAAGGACGGGGTTAGGGTGAAGCTAGCGAGGCCAGGGAAGGACTTGGTTTGGATGCAAAATTTAAAGGGCATCAAAATACTCAGGAATCAAGATAAATATTTTAATGAAATATCTTAAAAGTCAAATTGATAAGAAAACTCCATGATAAATAAATCAAAATCTAAGATAAAATCAGATCAGTGTTACTGATTTTCCTTTTGGCTTTCTCTACTTTGCTCCAATCTCTAGGAATGAACCAGGGAGACACCTTAAAGACCCTCAACACATTGCTATTTTCCAGACTGTAGATCTGGACACTTAATTTACACAATTAATGTTAATTCATCTGCTTTCTGTTCATTTAACACAAGGTCCTTAGACTGCAGGTGGTGAGGGCTGATTATCACTGAATATTAGGAGTAATTAATAATGTATAAGGAAGAATATATCAGGAAAAAGGGGGATGGCAAAATAGCCATTCTCAAAAATCTGTAGCCAACCCAAGCTTATGAAAAGAAATGATCTTCATTTGAAAGAAATTCATAACTCCTGAAGGCACTGAAACCAAGGGGAATTATCAGCTAATTGACAGCATATTATGTATTTATCCATCAATCAGAGACAGGACTAAGTCACTCTTTTTCTATCATCCTTCTGTCCATCTGTTGACCTGCCAAATGCAAACGGCAACCACGCTCAACTGTATGTGAAGTCAATGGGGTGCCTCTCCGTCCAACTGCATAGCACAGAGGATCATCAGGAATCCCCCGTGATGTGATTACACATATTTAAATATGTGCGTATGTATATATTTTTGCAGGTGCACGTCCAATTGTATATGTGAAGGGTTTCCATGGCAGCAGAGACAGACTGATCTAGGTCAACCATGAGAGTGACAGACCAGAATGTGGAAAAAATGAAATAGATTAGCATCTCCACCTTTCTGAGTTTAGACAAGTTACTTAACTTTTAAAAACAAAGGGAAGCCTTTTTAGGGGCCATGGATTTTTAGACAGATAACTGAAGGTTTTAGGACTGCTGATTTATTTTCATCTTTTTCCAACAGATAACTGTCACTTTGGCAGAAAAGGGTCATTGCCAGAATTATCAAATAAAAATGTGCGATGGCAAGTTACATCTGAATTTGAGCTAACGAATAATGGGTGGTATAGGTATGCCCCAAATTATTCATCATTGGTCTGAAATTCTAATCCGAGTGGCCTATATTTTAGCTGACAACTGTACACTCTTGTTTCATGAGGTTCTTGACCTGTGCATTTCACTTTCTAAATATGTATCACCCTCACCATTAAATCCAAGCATCTACCTGCCACCCGTGTACCTTCCCTGCCTGTGGCAAAACTGCACACCTACTCTGCGCTCTAGTTCTGACAGCTGCTTCAGCCCCATTGGGTTGGCAGCCCTGGTCTGGAGCTAGGGATTCAGTAACCCACAGTGAATCCACCCTTATTTTTTTTTAGTCGCACACTACAGAGACCGTTTAGACATATGTTTTACTAACCATCCGCCTACCTTGCATGAACTTGGAACAGTGCAGTTGAAAGCCCACCAGCCATTGCAGTGTCTGTGGTATTTTTGACCCCCCAACCCAGTCATGGCTCCTGAGTGGCGGTCATTCTGCTACTGAGAAGACGTTAGGGCCTGAAGACAAGCCCCACCCTGTGCTTGTGAGGGGCTCTGACTCAATACCGAATATTTCAGGTTTCAACCACCCAAAAAGGTGGAGGGAGCCAGAGGGGAAGCACCTCATAACTCATTGCCATAACAAAGGGTGGCGCTGTATTTCACATTTATAGAACCAGTTTGACACATGCCAAAGGTCCAAGGCCTCCACAGAGAGTCAGTTCTGAAGAACGCAAAGACCCGCAAAAGGAAGAGGACCCACTGAGTTCTGATTCAGAATACGCTTATTTAGGCATCGGAATCTTTCAGATGTAAGCTTCTTTGGAAATCTTTGAAAATCCAACTTTCAAAAATGTATTTACTCATTTGGGGATGAAGCAGTTAAAGATACACTTGGAAAGAAAGACGTATTTTCAAGAGAAACAGTTTAGTTGGGTAACATTTTCGCATGGTTCATTTTACTGGGGATCCACATATCAATCAGCTTGCCATATGTTGGCACAGCTGCGAAGGGCTTGTCCAAATCTCTGTGGATTCCTCCTCTCTTTGTGCGGAGATACTGTTCACCGTGGGGGCAGAACGTCCCTGTGCTCTGTGGCAGGGCAGCGTAGCAATCAGCACTCATTTGTGTATTCGTTTATTTATGAGGTGCTTAGATTCTTCTGTTTTCTTTTTTTAAAGACTCTGGCAGGTTTAAATGGCCTTTTAAACGCAAGCATGGGAAATATTCTTTGTAATTTTTTTCTTTGCATTTTGGAACCTAAATCAATAGGATCATATTTTCTAGCTTGTAGACACCTCTGACACTCTTCTTTAGCCCTTGCTGACCTCTTCCCTACTTACAATCACTTAATTTTATTTTGAGACTTTGATACCTATTTATTTAGTTTTGATACACAAAAAGTGTATATATTTAATGTACGCAAGTTGGCATATTTGGGCACATGTATATACCCAAGACACCATGGCTGTAATCAAAGTAACAGGCAAAGCCATCGCTTCCAAAGCTGGGGTGCGTGTCCCTTCTGCGCATATGAGGTGAGAACACCCAACATGAGACCCACTGTCCTTCCAAATATTTAAGTGCATCCGACAATGCCGCTGACTGGAGGCAGCATCACGGCATACAGCGGATCTCTAGAACCAATTCATCTTGCATAAGTGACACTTTATACCCACCGACCAACTTCCCATCTTCCTCTCCCTCAGCTTCTGGTCACCGCCATTCTAGTCTCTGCTTCTATGAGTTTGGCTGTTGAAGCCAAGAAACAGAGTCAATCTAGTTATTTAAACTGGGACAGAGTCAGGAAGCATCACCTTTGCTAAATCACTTAAGCATCTTTTGGAATGGATAAGGCTGCTTCTTTTACAAAGGACTTGATTCCCTATTCTTATGAAAAGTAGTATTGTTTTTCTTCTCCTCACTTCCACACAAGAATAGGAAATATTCCTGTATATATTTGTAATGAACTCTCAAAAAAAAAACAAGCAACGAAAACCAGATTTGTAGCTTTTGCAAATTTGGTTGCAAATACTGCCACAGTCCGTCTTAAGCTGCCAATGCCACTGACCAAAGTCCTGAACCAGGAGGAAAGAAGGATGTGGGTATTTTTATATCCAGCTTATTTCCTTTAAATCTGTTATACTTGTTTCAGGGTTTACCCCAGAGCTGGAGTTGGAGCTCCCATGCTCAAGTGATCAGCTAAACCAAACACCAGACCCAGAAATATCTGAAATACCATGGGGCACAGACCCAGGCATATCTGAATCTATCACTTTATATAAAAAGACCAGTCTATATGTACGTTGTGAATGTGTCTTGAATAATCGTGATGATTCCTATGGATGCTTAGTAAGTGCACATGATTATACAAGTGTACAGTAGAGTCGTAATTAAAATACATTCATTCAGCACTTCCTGTCTCCACGCCTTGTAAGAGCACAGAAATTTCAGATAAGCCTTAACAATCCAGGTACCACTTATCAAACACAAGATAGAAGCTAATGCATGCCTGTCACAGGTTTTACTTTATTTCACTACATAGTGGTTAAGGATAGCTAGAAGGTAAGAGAACACAGAGGGCAGATAAAGGTTGAATGTAACAAAAAATCAAAAACTATTGCTTTATTAAAATGTGAAAAAATCTGCGGATTTTACTTATGTCCATTACCCATGTCCCCATTATAATGACTAATCAGAAGCTGCCTACAGTGTAATTAGAGCTGAGCTGAAGAACACATAAAACAATTCACAATTTATATTATAATATAGCTCATCAACCCTCTACGTATATATTAATAGGGCAGTCGGAACCACACATTTGGTATTTCAAAGGAAGCATCCCACATCTGGGGTGGTTTGGGATAAATTATTTAGTGCTCTGACTTTCAACTATTTTTGGTTACATTTTATTTTGCATAATGTAGCAATCATCCCTTGAGTAGAAAATGTTAATATAGTGGAGGGATTTAACCTCCATCTCTGGAGAATTCTAAAAAAAGAAAAATAATAACACAATCAGCAAAAGAATGGAGAAACCAAAATTTGAGGTAATTAGCCTGCAGAATAAAAGAATATTGAGTGAGATTATTCAAAAATTATAGGTTTTAATTAACACTTGATTTTGAAATTTTCAGTTTTTAAAAGTGGAATTTCACTGAATTTGTCTAATGAAATTATATTCAGTTATAAAACACTTCCCCCCCTAACATTTTAGCAGTAAGCCAATATAATAGTATGTCAATCTAATTGTTCTTGAACAATACAGAACATTCTCTGATTCTTCTGAATTTAGGAGTCACATTAAGCAGCATGTACTTCTGAGATGTCCGACTGGAAGGGGCTTCAGATGACTCACGTTTACTCTGGTTTTATAAAGCAGTATGCGAGGCAAGTTCTGGAAACTGTTCGATGCGTACTTAGTGGTGACTTCCACCATCATCATTAGATAATATGGAGGTACTCAGGGAAAAAGGCTCAGTTCAGAGGTATAAGAACTACTAGATAAGATAAAGAAAGAAAAACTTGATTCATTGATTTTCTTTTGTGATATGGTACTAGAAAATCAGAAGAACTTGATAGCTGAGTGAAGATAGATTATAAAACTGAACATGAGAAATAATTGTATTTTTATTTAGGAGCTTATCAGAAGTATTTCTTATAAATATTATTGAAGGTAATGTGAACTCCATTACAATTATAATCATAGAAGCTAATATTTAGCAAAGCCGTATTCTGTGCCAGGGATCATTTTGGTTCTTTGAATCTCGGTTAACCCAAACAACATTCCTAGAATGTTAAGTGCCATCATTTATTCTCATTTTAAAGACAGGAAACTGAGGTTAAAAGCTGCAAAATAACTGCTAAAGGTCGATGAACCAGCAAATGAAGGAACTTGGTTTAAAGAGCAAGAGATCCGACACCGTAGGCTGCCTGCGCCGCTGACTGCAAGGCTGAGAGGAAGACCGAACGTGAAAGGCCACCGAGACACCCTTGAGGGTGAGTGGAGAAGAGACCCCAACTTCGTTTCACTCCACAAGTCACTGCCAAAATGAACACATGAACGTAACAAGGAGAGCAAAGTTCTGGAAGACTTGAAACACATGTTCTCCCTGTTAGATCTACCCAACAACGAAATGAGTGTTCCTGCAAAGCGCTGAATGCCTGCCCCTCACAATTATTCGGGCAGATGTTGCTGACCATCAGAAATCCCATGGGCAATTTCTCTGCACTAGGAGGAACACGCACTTATTCTTTCTGTGAAAGAAAATACAAAGTCTGCAGTTGAGGACGTACCCTTTAAAAAAAATTAGTTATGCTAAAACAATAAGTTCATTTCCATTTTTGTCCGCCAAGAGCCACTAACATTCATCAAACTTAAATGAGAAGACATGTCCACATGAACAGCAGAACAGGCCAAGTTTACTACTGATTACTTGATTTGCAGAATTCTAAGCAACAAACAGCAACAATTCCCCCCCCCATTGCATGTTTTAGCCTCAAAAATAGCAGCAGTTACTTATTCTACTGAGGATATTGGTTTTGAGTCACGTCATTTATCACCGAATCTCTGGGTATCACACAATTTATCTTTAGGTCCACTATGAAATATTGATAGGTGAGTGAATGATGTAACACAGAAGACAAAAAGATAGAAAGAATATAAATCACTACAAAACATCACAAAAGTTATTCAGGATCATTTTGCTTTCACTTAGCATAATTTCTGCTTCCAAGACTGTCGTGTAAATCTTGTGTCACTTAAACAACACGTCGCTATGAATATAGCATCGTTGGATAAGCTGGAACTGTTTTATTTCTTAATCTCACTAAAGAATCTCACTGTTGATATGATTTTATCTATTTGCTAAACACCCATATGCTACTTGGTCTGTTCCCCGAGGCACTGCTTCGTAATGGAGGTTTCTCCGGGCTTTGACTTCTAAATATATTCACTCTACAAGACGTTATTTCCGTCGACCAAAGGCTGATTTCAAGAAGTTATATATCTTTCAAAAGGGTAGCTTCTGATGATTAATTTAAAAAACAGACTGGCTTTCAAGTGTGTCCTATCAAGAGTACACATGTTGTGAAGCTTTCTCTGTAGGAATTGATGCTATAAACCAGGGGTGTGGAACTCATTGTCACCGGGGCCACCTCAGCCTCCTGGTTGCCCTCAAAGGGCCGAATGCAATGTTAGGACTGTGTACATGTAACTGCTCCTTAACAGTGAAGCGAGGACTTGGTGCTGCCGCCGGGTAGAAACAAGGTGCAGGGCCAGATAAAACCAGGTGGATGGCTGGGTTCGGCCCGTGGGCCTTCTTTTTGCCTCCTGTGCTGTAACCGAATACGACCAGCACAGTAACAACAAACCAGATACATTGTCATGACAAATTGTTAAAAACGGTGGAAATGACAGGCTTTACTGGCCCATCAAGCACATCCTTATAAATGATAATGAGGTTGTTTAGCACAATTAGTCAGGCAAACCTATGTCTAAGGTCGTTTGCTAATATTTTTACTCTACCTTTTATTCCAGCAAAGACATACATTTTTTTTTTTTTTCATGAAACTCCAAAGCTTAGGTATATGTTTCCTGGCAACGGTAAGCTACAGGGAATATACTCATGAACATAAAGAAGATCATTTTTTCCCTTTTTATTTATTTCTCATGTCTATTTGGTTTATTTTTCTTCAATTTATTCTCATAGAGCCATTACTTTTCAGATCAATAAAAGGCCTGTACAATAATTCTTTTTTTTTTTTTTGAAACTTAGAAATTTCTTAAAATTTACCAAAGCATGTCTTAAGCTCAGTATATTGAAGTAGTTCTGGATAGTGGCAAAAAAAATGCAGATTTTAAGGCTCACCCCAGTTGTGTTTAATCCATGTCTAGGGATTGGGGGGTGCCACCACCCAAAGCCCGAATAAGAACGCCAAGTAATCTGTCTACATTCTGAAATCCCGAGACTACGGGTTAAATGCTTTAAAAACCCCTTTTGAGTGTGCTATATACACACTCAACAAAACTGAAATTCTAGTTAACTTTTCATCTCGTTACCTTTCACTTTCTGCAAAATGTCTATTTTCCAAAATCGTCTATCCTCTTCCACTGTGTGTAAACTTTACATAGCCGAGATGGGCGCTTGTTACTGTGGCATCTCGCCTGAAAATTGCTGCATCAGCATGACTTTAAAAACAATGTCTGTGATTACAGAAGGCACACTGGCCTCCGAAACTGGGTCTTAGGGTGTGTACAAACCACTGGGTTTTTTCCCTACTCAGCTCCAAGGGTCCCCATGCCTCTCCTCCAACCTTCCATGTCCTATCCGTTTAGGGTTAATTTTTGTTGTATGATGAAGATTTTGACCGGCCTTTGTCCCTGGCTCTCTAATTCTCTGGAATTTCCCAAGGTGTAGAAATCTTCTTGGTATTCATCATTACAGCGCATTTGTGCTCATCACATGCCTCAGGATAAGGGCTGGTTGCCAGATAGACCAACGATGTGATCGTGTGATCAGAGTTTGGGGCTTTACACCAGCCCAGCATCCAACGATCCAATCAAACATGCGACATAAGGAAACTGCAGTGAAACTCTGGACGCTGAAGCTCCCTGGGGGCACCTGGCCGGTGAGCCCGCCAACAGGCAAGAGAGCAATGTGCCCCGACTCCACGGAGAGGGGTATGGAGATTGTGCTTCGGGAACCCCGTCAGGCCTGACCTTGTACGTCTCTTCATTGGGCTGGTCCTAATTTGTATTCTTTATAATGAAACTATAACCATAATTGTGGTATTCCCCCAAGTTCTGTGACTCTGCCTAATGAATGACCAAAGCACAGGGAGCTACGGAGGTGCTGGAATTTATCGGGTTGATCAGAAGGGCCGGTGGTCTAAGAATCCCCAAAGTGTAACTTTGCACCTTACATGAGGTCAGTCTTGTTGGGGACTACACCTTGTAACTTGCGGGGTCTGCACTAATCCTTGTGATTTGTGTCAAAAACTGCCTTGCAATGCCCCGGCCAGTGTCAGAGTGATGCACTTCTGGTAATGCTCTGTCACTTAAAGGAAACACAACAGTGCCATAGCCACACATGCCATCAGCTCCCAGGTCTGTCCCCCGAGCCTTATTCAGATGACAGTGTGAGATTCAGGTTGAGAATCAGCCAAGTCAAAAAAAGTGAATCCTGAAGTAGAGAACAATGATTTGATCGCACTCAAACCAAGGGCATTATTGTCTAGGATAGAATTCAACAGGAAACAAATGCAAAAGGATGCACGTCAGGATTGCTACCCCCCCTCCCTCCTCGGTGACATCACACCACGACATCTGAGGATAAAGGGGAGACAGAGAGACAGAGGCTCTTTGGACATGTGATTTGCATAAGAGTAAGTCAACTATTACCCCATAAGTCATTCTGTTTAAGAAATGACTTATTTCTTAATAAGAAGGAGGAAACAAAATATTCCAAACATCATCAATTGAATCCGTTTATGCACAATTCTAATAGAAAGAAATACTGGAATTTCCCAGGATTCTCTGAAGAACGTGAGCTCATTTAGTCGGGGACGATGTGGTCTGGTTTCCCTGACTTCAAGGCTGCCAGCTGATGCACAGTATCAACTACAGAATTCCCATTCTTGAAAACACAGTTGATGTTTTAGTGTTGGGATTTTACTATAGTGAGTTTTGTTTTGTTTTTTAGCACAGCATTGGTAATTCATTACAATGTACTGGGCTGCAGTTTGCACTGCAGAGTATGTGTACCTGGGACTTTAATTTCATAAGAATGTATTATGTTTAATTAAATAAACCAATATTTTATTATTTTATTATTGCATGCCAGTGCCCCTTGCTAAAAAGAAAAAAAAAATGTGTCATGGTCTTCTGTTCCCTTTACAACAGCCCAGTGTTTCCAGTGCTTTATATTTGGCTTGAAGCCTAAAGTTATTCAGCTCAATGATGTAATTTGTCATTTCTATGTGTAACTTCCAAATGATTTTGATGTGTTTTATGCATGTAAAATATGCAGGACCTGTCCCTGAAGATTGCGAGAACACATTATTTGAATTACAAGGTGAATTTTTGTTCCTGAAATATTGACTTTTCTACTCAAGAAATAATATTGAATGCCCTGTGGATATGAGATGCAAAGTGAATACCCAAGCAGAGCTAAGGGCTGCTGAATTAGAGCTGACTGCTTTGTTCTCTGAGAGGCGTTTGCAAGAATGATCTGGACCCTTTGAATTCAGTATAACACTCATCATCATGCCCGGCGCTCTTGTATAACGAAGTAAGGAGTTTAAATCGCTGCCTTAATCAGTAAGCTGGGATCAATCACTGATCCAGTGAAGAACTTTTTTATGAAGTATATGCTGTTTACATTGAGATATGTACTGAAGGAGATTATAAAAGAAATTTTTCTTTTATTCCCTGTTCTCAAGGCATCTAATAGCAGAAACATGGCCAAGGCATGAGAAATAGAGAACAAAGCGATGTCTATGTAAGTTCTAAATCCTCTGCCATGAGCTTACAAGTTGTAGGATTCCGGCAAAGGGAAAGATCAGTGTGAGTTAGGATATTTAAGGCTGATATTAAGGAAAGCATGTACTTGAGGTTTCTGATTTTATTCTTCATGGGCATGTGAAACCCATTTCACATGAGGGAGGATAAATACTCCCCAGCTTGATCTAACGTTGTTTACATTCTGCCCCTCAGCAGATTTGCTAGAAAATGAGGGTATGGCCATGAGTACCTTGGCTAGGCAGGCGGAAGGGAAGTGACCTAGTGATCAAAACAGACAGAAGAGTCACCGAAGGAACAGAAGTGTGAATGAGCACAGCCGATCCGTAGTAATGATCTTGCTTAGAACAGGGAGGAAGGAGGGCCTGTGGTAAGCCAATGGACAAGGGTGCCACTTGCAGATGCCATTTGATTACACATCAAATTGGAATTACTTGTAGGAGATGAAGATTTTTATGCCGACAGTTTCCAGTGCACGATTTCCCTCAGTTGTCCACCCAGTTTCCCTTAATTGACATGTCAACAAATAGCTATGGAGATTCAGAAACAATCTGGGAAAAGATATGACAGGATTCTTCAAAGCACACTGCTAACTGAGACAGAGGCATGACTGAATTCGTATTTTGCTAGACAAGTACCTTGTTTCAGCTAGTCTGATTTTTTTTAAATGCATTGTCCCTACTATTTATTTATTTTAACTTCCTAGGTCCTGTGGTCCATGGTTGCCCCATTCTTCAATCCTGGGTAGTGGCCATGGTCAGGGTCAGCTTGGGCAGGAAATGTGGTCGGTCTGGTCTGGGCCACCACAGAGCCTGCAGGAGGAAAACATTAGAAACCAGAAAAGGCCAACTAACTCAAGGGCATACAGGGGTTGGGGACATATTCAGCCTCGGAGGCTGGCTTTGTTAAGGGTGATCCAACATGCATGGAATGGAGAACTCAGACCTGGTACCAGAAGAGGAACCTGGGTAACAGCTGAGTGAGTACTCACTCCCACAGAGCCTGGTTCATGGCACGACCAGCCAGTGACAGCCGCCCCGTGAGTGGAAGTGACTAAGGGAACCGGCAAGAGCGGGTCAAGGCATCTGAGATAAAAACCAAAAGGAGAGAAATAGAGAATAAATTAGTGAGGGTGGCAAGTTGAGCACCTTAAAGATTTGCTAAATGGGCCCTGGATGCAAAACTATGGGGCTTGTTTGAAATGAAGTAGTCTCACGGTCATGCGGCAAGGCGTGACCTCCGCCACCAAGGAGCACGGACGTGATCCTGTATCAGCATGAACACAGGGGAAGCACATCCATATTTAGTATAATTTGTGTTTCCAGAACTGAGTATCATCAATGCCTCCCAACATAAGCCATTACGAGAATTTTTTTGAATGCTTAAATGAAAAATAAAACAATGAATAAATAATGGTTCTGATATTTGAGGCTAGTTGATGTTCGTCCAACTTCTACCAGATGGGGCTGAGTCTAGCTCCTCAGCCAAGCAATAAAGATGGCAGTAAATTTTTCACAGACTCAACAAAACATAAGGCCCACACAGAGAGTAAATACTTATTCCTTGCTTTAGTTGGCTTTGGTAACTGAAACCATCTGTGTCAAAGAGACTCGAAGTTTCGTCTGGAAAAGAGATGACTCTAAAACAACCCATTACTGTTCGCTTCGGGAAATTTCTAAAGATCATTTTTTGGAAGACAAGCATCTACTCCCTTGGGCAAACGTCACTTCTCAAAGAGCAGGTCACTCGCTTCAACACCATGCTCTCACCGCGTCCACCGATCCCAAAGTGCCCTGGCACACATTTCACTCAATGTCAACCATTCATCCACCCTGAGAGATCCACCCGAAAGGTCCTCGGGTCAGACTCTCACGGCCGATTCTGAACTGATCTCTTTGGAACTGCTCCTAAGACTCTGCCAGGCTGGCGTGAGTTCGCATTAGTTTACCTCCGCATTTTTTTAATAGGTTGCCTAAGGATGGTTTGGTAAATTCGACAGCTTTTTGAAACCTGATGCCTTTCAAATCGTTCGCCTTGGCTGCCTTGCTAGTTCTGGGTCCTCGCAGTGAAGCTTGTTATGTCATTACTCATGACAAGAGAAGACATGTTGACGTGACCATACGTTACTGTAAACTCAGAATGGTACAGTGGGAAGTGCTGAGCAGACTGTTTTGATTATACGTAAAGTCATCCAGGAAGCCTCTCAAACGAGAAAAAATACACACAGTACAGAAAGGGGCTGAGAGGTAAATGTGGGTTTTAATGTGGGAAAGATGGAATTCTAAACGATGTCCTATCTGCCTAATAAATAGAAACCAAGCAACTGAGCTATGATTAGTTATCATGAATAATTCGCCAGCTAAAAGCATCATCCATACTAGTAAGATCTAAATTTGTGATTTTAATTAATGTTTAACAAACCAGAACCACACTGCCTTCTAGAACAAGACAAATGACAAGGATAAAAAGCACAATGTTTTTTTTTTTTTTATCATTTAACACTATTATTAAAATTCAGGTTCTTAAATGCTTAAAATGCTTTTCTGGAGCTTCTTATTCAAGTCATGATTTGCCAAATTCGGATTAGGAAACTAAATTCTAGCACCTTCTTAAATTCTACTGCTCAAATACTATTTCTAAGACATCACATATTTCATAACATCCATCTTTAACTATGGGAAGGAACGTAGTAGTTCTTATAATACTAAATAAATTACAATGCTAAAGAAAAGTGTGTTAATATAATTTTAAAAATCAACATATGGTTTTCTAAAGTGGGGAGTCCTGTGTGCCCTATGAGAACCACAGCCATCGGTGGCCAGAGATTTATTCTCTAGGTTACCATGACTTTACGAGACCCGGCAATTGCTGTCTGGGACGTGAGTATGCAAATAACATTACTGTGCCCTTCGGAACCTTCCTGAAAGTCTGTTTATAAGACTATTCAGCTGGGTCTCATCAGGATACAAGTTCCTTCTCGGAACAGCTCCCTCACCTAGACCCATCAAATACTTGCCTACTTTTCAACCACCTGCTCGGCACACCTTGCCTGGTGTGTCCGCTGGTCCTAACCAAGCCTGCGGAAGCCCAATCAGCACCTCCCCCTGGCAGAACCCCCTTACACTGGGTGCCAAAGGTATAAAGGCCGCCTGTGCCCTCCCCCTTCACAAGCACCACCAAGTTCAACGACCTTCCTTGCGGCAATTGGCTGTGAATTTGACTTGTCTTGTTCAACAAGCAGGTCACACTGGTGATTCTTCAGTGAGTCAATACCTGGCACCCGACAAATGATAAAATTCAGAATCTATGAAAATGGGAAAGTGTCAGGAAATTAGCCCTAACATAACACAATGGGATAAAACGGCATTTAATGTATAAGTTGATATACACACATATGTAATCTTAATGAACTTAAAATGAATCTTATGATATATATATATTATAATGTACCCTCCAAAAGTAGCATTTTTGAAAAAAAATTCTTGAAACCCTAAAAAGTACTATTTTGGAATATTCTTATAAAAGTATTAAAATGTTTTCATTTTTTGGTGCTTCCAATCTGTACCAACCTTCAAAAGCACACCTGAGAATACAGAAGATTTGGCTGGAAATGGGATCGCTGCTGCTACTGGAATTAAATTACACATTCATGACAATTGGAGGTTAAAATGCCTGTTTTAAAGGAGTATTGTTAACGCCACCTCTGTGAAGGGGGAGTCCTGGAAGGTGTTAAAATGTGGGCGTGAATTTTCTTCTGTATCTAACACTGTGAGGAACGTGGACATGGCCTCATGTCTTCTGAGGGTCACAATGCTCACTGTCATCTGCATGGTTTAAGACTCCTCTCGGTCAACCTCTGGAGTCTGCTAAAATAACGTAGCCATCCAAACCTTTATCCGAGGAACAGCCAATGCAATCCAAGGTAATAATAATCTCCAGCATCGCTATTTCAGAAACTCGGACCCAGTGCTTCAGTGTCTTTTTTAAAACAGAAGTCAAGCAATGTTCAGTGTCAAATATTCTCCAGCCAAATGCTGTGTGCCCACCTGCTAAATACAGGACCACCATCCATCCTCCGCCAGAAAGCTCCACTGGCTGAGGGGCCCATCCTCCCAATGACATCCTCCTTACGATCGGGTGATAGGATCTATTCTCATTCACGACCAAATACATGTCCAACAAAATTCTTACAAGGAATTATCCTTTTTGTATTATTTGCTGAAAGTGAAGTTGTTTGACCTCCAACTGAGGACAACAGCTTTAACTCTTGCCCCCAGCAGTCCCAAGACCGCTATGCAAAGGTGCTCAGTCATTATTTTAAGTCATTAGGCCATGGAGTGATGTTTCATATAGAAATAGAGGAATAATACAAAAAGCAGTACCTGGTCTGAGACAGGTCAGAGGAAGAGGCTGGGAAGGCAAGGACACTTCCGTCCAAAGCTGGAGAAAGGGGGAGTCACGTTGCTTACTAACAGAAGTACTGACAAAAACGTCGCCTACGGTAACTTGGCATTTAGAAAATGAGTCTTTGAAAACTCTCTAGGTAGCATCTTGAATACATAAACCAAAACTGCAATGAGATACCACCTTGTACTTAGAATAGCTATTATCAAAAAGAAGTTACAAGTGTTGATGAGAATGTGGGAAAATGGGGAAAGGGAACCCCTGCGCGTGTTGGTGGGGATGTAAGTTGGTGCAGACACTATGGAAGACAACATGGAGACTCCTCAAAAAGTTAAAAATAGAACAATTATATATTCCACCAAGTACATTTCTGGGTTGTTTCCAAAGGCAAGGGGAACAAAAATTTCAAAGACATGGCTATATTCCCATGTTCACTTAAGCATTACTCACAAGAACCAAGACACACATACATGAGCTGAGCATCCTTGTGGCAACATGGGTGATACTCGGGGCACTATGCTGAGTGACTCGAGTCAGACAGAGGAAGGCAAATACTACGTGGCATCACTGACACGGGGAATCAAAAAAGCCAGACTCACAGACACAGAAAGCAGCACGGGGAACGCCTGCCGGTCTGCGGAGTGGGGGGACGTCATGTTTACTCAGAGTAAGCTAATACGTAAGCTATCGAGTAAGCTAATGCCTTCCAAGGAAGCTATTATTTACTAAAACTACATCCACCTGCAAATTTTATTTCCCCCATGAATGATTAACAAGTGAATGATTTTCACCTGACACTGCCTTCAATTTGACTTTGCAGAAGAACTTTCACGTCGCAAAATATGTACCTGAAGTCGAAGAAGATATTTAAAAGATTTTTTTTAAATCACAGTGATTCTCACTGGCATACTGATTGAATCAGTTTGTGAGAAGTTAGCTTCTAGAAAGATCCCTCCATTGTTCTGAGACCAAAATTATGCTATCTTGAGAGGAGAACTAATTGGAAATTTTCAAAACTCACACAGTAGAATTTAGACAGTGAATTCAGAGGGAGCCAGTCCTTATTTCTTCTAGTCATTTTTACTTTTTAGTCCTCACGCAAATGTACCCAAGGTGCTAACAGAATATTTAAACAATAAAGAAACCATGTTCACTTGTGTAAGATCCTAATATGATTAATATTAATTTTGTGTTCTATAAAATCTTAAGGCACATATTTAAGAATTGCACTTTTGACATTACTTTTTTAAATTTCCGAAAAGTACCTTCAGGCATCATAAGAAGTGTTATTTGGCAGGAATGAAAGCAAAATGTTTGAAGAGAACTGATTCTATTTGGGCCTGATGCACATTTCCCAGTAAGTAAAAGACACTGGAGCTTAAATCACTACACATTATTACCAGGGCTGAGCAAATTAGCTCAGCCGATTGACCCTTCGGAAAATAAATCCCTCATTGAGGTCTATACATGTTCGATTAATTTTCGCTCATTACCTTTCCTTTCAGTCTCATAAACCCTTGAACTTACATGTTCCGAGTGACTCTCAAAACATAGCAAGAAAATAAACCATGACAAGTTTTCCCTGCAGCTCCTGAAAGTTCACAGTTCTCCTCTCCCAGCAGGACTTGCCCTGTGACGTGGATTCCACAGAACAGTGCTGTTTAGGGGGTGTCCCCACAGCCGCGTCTTCCTATGTGTGTGTGTTACCACAATTTCCCACAGAACGTTTTTACAATGAAGCTTTGTTAAAACACTGATCATTTCTCTTTGAGGAAGGAGAGAGAGGGAGAGATGAGGGAAAGGAGGGGAGAGGGAGAGGAAAGGCGGGCAAGAAGGGGCAAGTTATTCAAATCCATTTACCACATACTACAGATCAGCAGGGACCTCGTGTAACCTGCGCTCTTATCCAAATCTGCTTCACGGTTAACGCCAGGTCCTCACGGCGCAGTGAATAGGTCGACGACGTGCGTGCAGGTGTCGTGCACCGAGACACAGTCTTTTTTTTTTCTTTTTGCAAGATTTGTTATCTTTTATTTTTTTAATTTATTTTAATTGTTGTTCTTGTACAATTTTCTGTCTTTCACTCCCATCCCAGCCCACCGCCCCACCCTCCCTCCCTCCCTCCCGTTTCCACACCCCTAAGTTTTTACACAAGGAGACACAGTTTTCTGACAGCATGTAAACCCCGAAGCGCTGATGTCGCAGCACTGACCCCCCTGCTGCCCTCTGCAGGACGGTGTCCGGCGAGCACTGCGGTGACGGAAGGCACGCCCCACAGCTGGCGTGGGGGATTGCACCCGAGACACCGTGTCCTGTTGGGAAAACATACTTGCCATCTGACTCACATGTGAATAGTTTATCATTTCATCTTTTACGGCTGGGCTCCACACGGAGCGGGTGCCCTAAGTCTCGATGGCACTCGTAGTGACAATTGTACGTCATCGTCCCTGTTTTCGTGTAGGTAAGCTGGCCTCGATTGTACTGAGGCCACTAAGGGAGGATAAATGAATTTTCCAAGCCACGGAGATACTAAGAAATGAGAATTTAAATCAAGCATACCTAATTTATAAGCGATTATTACGTGGTCTCTAAACCCAGGCCTTTCCCACCTACTCTGAGGTGTCTGTGAAGGACCATGGATGAACCCCACGTGGCACGCCCTGAGGTGTGGGCTCACATGAGGTGAGCACCGGCTACCCTGTGTGAGTGCACCTCACTGAATTTTATGTCACCTGTAATCTGATGACAGCAATAAAAAGGTAATAAAATAGGTATCTCTGCCCTGAAGATCTGGTGCATTGCACATCGCACCCATATAATTGGGAACTAGAATTGCATTTGGTTAAGAAATAAAATAAGGCTTTCTGTTTAGTTTTAAAAAGCAGGTGAAAGTATCTATATCTAACGTATCATGTTAGAAGCACTATAATAATGAAACCCAATGTCTGCTGTTGGGAAGTCACTGTTTCAGGAGAGGGGCGAAGCGCCTTCCTGATATGACTCCCCAGTCTGCCAGATCATGTCGCCGTCACATCCGATAATCTGCAATATCACTAAAGAGGGAACTGAAACGCACAGATGTTAACTTGCCCAACGATGTTACAACTACATGGATTTGACTTGCATAGGTTCATTTCCACTATATTGCACATGATAAGGGGAGCCCGTAGGACTGGACGAAAGGTTTCTTTCCAGAATAACTGAGGTGTACAGGTTAGCGCAACCCATAGGCCTAACGGTAGAAAGCAGGGAGTCGTAAGGCTCTTTACAGATCTCCGACCCAGGACAAGCAGGTGACTCGGGGACTTGTTAAGAGCCGCACTGCATTTCAGCTCCATTGTCGGCGGACGCCACAGGATGCCACGGCAAGGAGGGAGCTTAACGTCTCTGGGTTTCATGGCCACAGAATCGTGGGGCCGCTGGGTGTTTCCACACACAGCGTTGCCGTCGGCGCAGTCTCACAAAGACAACTGTTCTGATGAAGAAAAACATGCAAACTGCAGGATGGGTTACCAAGGCTAGACAAGGGTGGAAATGGTGGGGCTGCCCACGCTTGCATTTTAGTTCACTTAAAGTGCACATCGCGATGGTCTAACACAGATGTTCATCAGAGTCGTGTCAGAAAAATATCTGCGTAAAGGCTGTTTTTCCATGTTTGTACTTTTGTGTTGCTTCTAACTAATGCCCTACACATTGATGCAATAATCTAAAATAACGGAAAATAAATTATCCATTTTCTGGGTGTTTGGAGAAACAGAATCCAAGTACTGACAATGCAGTAAGACAACTAAAAAGAATACAAGCATCTCCAGTTGAATATAGAATACGTAAAATCGCCTTTTATAAAAGGATCTAAATTGTTTCAGGAATAAATTCTCCTTTGTATCAGTTAACATTTTTTATATCTAAGTATGTCTTTAAAGAGCAAGTCCTAATTAAATCTTCTTTCAAGACCCAAGAATATTTTTCTTTCCATCCAGGAATCAGCACAGGTCATATCCTCTGCATAAATTTGTGATTCTCTTATTTAAAAAAATATAGATCCTCGCCATGGGTCTTCTCCTTCCCTTCAGTAACTGCTTCAGGGAGCCGTGCGGTCAGAACGCCCAGCCAAGCTCGGCTCCGTTCAATGCAGAAGAGCATCCTTCATCATTTCTTACAATGTAGGCCGTATGGCAGTAAATTCCTTGAGCCTCCATAGTCTGGAAAAACCTTCCTATCTAAAGGATAACTTTGCTGGATATATTAACTCTTGGCTGGTAATTTCTCTCTTTCAATAATTTGAATATTTGGGGGACCGGGAAGATGGCGGCGCAGTAGGAAGGAGCATATTTCGCTTCCCCCTACACACGAGAGAATATTCTGGCCAATTTACATCGGAATGGAGCAAACAGCCATCAGAAACACAGCATATTTGAAATCAGGAGATCAAAGAGTGTAGTGGATACTGAAAAACCAGACGGTAAGGAGAGGACTTCTGAACGGTAGGAGCCCAAGGGGCAGCGCGGACACCAGGGCCGGGACTGATGCCCAGGTGGGCTCTCGCCAGGCTTGGCACAAGATTAGGGAGGGAGCTGGGTCAACTGCTCCCTCCCCAGCCAAACAAAGTTTTAGTGGCACTGGGATAAACCCAGTAGCTTGGAATCTCACAGAGAGGAGTTGGGGTCTCAGTGGCAGACAAACTGGGGGTGTGAACACCCACGCATATCCCGGGGAGGACTGCACACCGGAGCTCACCTGGTTGTTGGCGGCCAGCGCCATCGGGACAGCCACACACCTGAGCTCCTGGGGGGTTGACTCCCGGCATCCGAGGGGCAGCTGCAGGCGTGGGCTTGCGGGAGGCCGGTGCCCACGGGTCCTTTGGCTCCTGGCGCCATTGAGACAGCCACGCACCTGGGCTGGCGGGAGAGCCCAGCGCCCGCCACCATTGGAACAGACGCACGCCCGCGGAACGGCTGTTCGGCTGCTCGCCTGAGCTCGCGGGGCCTTCGGCTACTGGCGCCGTTAGGACAGCCACGCGCCTGAGCCCACCATCCATCCGGGACAATTGTGCGAGGATTGGTGCCCGTGTGTGACCACAGGTGGCTGCAAGATCATAGGCACCTGCATGCAACTGGGATAGGCACACGCTTCCTTAGAACTTACCCCTGAGGCCCTGGGCGGAGAGGCCCAGGGCTAGCTCTGAGGACAGTAGTGCAAAGATAACTGAGCACTGAACAGGGACAAAAGTGATATTGTCACCCCTAGGCCATTGCAGCCAGCAAGACCAGAAACACCAGCTCAGCAAGATTGAAAACAGCAAGAGTTGTTGGGTTTTTTTATTTTAATTTTTTTTCTTTTTTCTTGTTCCTTTTTTCTTTTTTTTTTCTCTTTTTAAATTTTATTTTTTTCTATTTTTTTATTATTTTTCTCTTTTTTTCCCCTCAATGCCCTTGCTTTGTGTATCTTCTTTCTTGCCTTATTCCTTCTTCCTTTCTTTCCAATTTTATCTCTTCTTCCTTCCTTTTTTCTTTTTCTTTCTTCTTTCCTATTTTTTTCTTTTTCTTTCTTCTCTTTCCATTTTTTCCTCTTTTCTCTTTTTAAATACCCACGAATAAGACAAAAACAAAACAAAACAACAACAACAAAAAAGCCAACCCTGGAACTGTGAAAAAACCAGAGATGATCCCAAGGAGGGGGCATTTCAACAGATAAGACACTGGAACCTGTGAACACCAGGATACCTGAAATAGCACCACTGAATCTCACAGGTATTCTACAACAGAAGTTCACACCATAAACCCAGGGAGCCAGAACAGATCAATTTAAGAAGTTAAGGCTAATAAGAAGAGACTCAAAAACAATGGGAAGATAAAGAAATAATCCCCAAATGAAGGCAAAGGAGGAAGCCCCAGAAAGAATGCTAAATGAAACAGAGGAAGCTCAACTGTCAGATTTTGAGTTCAAAACAATGGTTGTCAGGAAGCTCCACGAGCTCTCAATGAGCTACCAGAAACTACAAGGAAGCTATGATGAACTCACTGCAAACTGTATCAACATGAAAAGGGAAACAGAGACTATCAACAAGGGCCAAGAGGAAATGAAGAGTACCATTTCTGAACTGAAGAACACAGTGGAAGGAATGAAAAGCAGAATTGATGAAGCAGAAGATCGGATCAGTGAGTTGGAGGACCAAGTAGAAAAAAACACCCAGAAAGAGCAAGAAAAGGAAAAGAGGCTCAAAAAGAATGAAGAGGGATTAAGAGAAATGCAAGACACTATGAAATGTAATAATATCCATATAATAGGGATACCAGAAGGAGAAGAAGAAGAGCAAGGGATAGAAAACCTATTTGAAAAAGTAATGATGGAAAACTTCCCTAATTTGATGAGAGGAAAAGCCACACAAATCCAGGAAACACAGAGAGTCCCAATCAAGAGGAACCCAAAGAAGCCCACTTCAAGACACATCATAATTAAAATGGCAAAATTCCAAGACAAAGAGAGAATCTTAAAGGCAGCAAGGGAGAAAAAAGAAGTAACATACAAGGGGGCTCCAATAAGGCTGGCAGCTGAC
>PVKU01008253.1:0-75997 GCA_004027475.1 Anoura caudifer
GGGAAAGGGTACAGAGAATAAGTAGCATAGATGGTGGGTAGAAAATAGACAGGGGGAGGGCAAGAATAGTGTGGGAAAAGTAGAAGCTAAAGAACTTATGACACATGGGCATGAACTAAAGGGGGGAATGTGGGTGGGAGGGGGTGTGCAGGGTGGAGGGTAATGAAGGGGGGAAAATGGGGCAACTGTAATAGCATAATCAATAAAATATAATTTAAGAAAAAGAAGATAAAAAATACGAACAGTAAAAAGACAGCAAACTCATAGGTATTAACAACCACACCTAAAACAAAAGCAAATTAAGCAAACAGATAGAACAGGAGCAGAAACACAGAAATGGAGATCACAAGGAGGGTTAGCAACAGGGGAGTGGGAGGAGGAGAGAGGGGGAAAAGGTACAGAGAATGAGTAGCATAGACAGTGGGTAGAAAATAGACAGAGGGAGGGCAAGAATAGTGTGGGAAGAGTAGAAGCTAAAGAACTTATGACACATGGATATGAACTAAGCGGGGGAGTGTGGGTAGGAGGGGGTGTGCAGGGTGGAGGGGAGTGATGGTAGAGAAATGGGACAACTGTAATAGCATAATCAATAAAATATAATTTAAAAATATCCTTGGGTGAGGATAAAATAAATAAAAATAAAAACCTTAAAAAATGTATTTCTAAAATCTAAAATGTTAAGCTCAAAACAAGGAATTTAGGGAGTTGCTATGTGTAAAAATAGAAAGCAAGCATATACACACATATATGATTAAATATACATTAAATTTCTCTGGAAGAATGACATAAAGCTCCAAGTATGGATTACCTATCAAGGGGTATTGGCACACTGTGGAGAAGGATGGGAGTGAGGCTTTCTTCTGTATACCCTTTTGTGTCCTAAATTTTAAACCACATTAATATATTACTTATTCAAATAAATAGCTTCTTTTTAAAAAGAGAATAATAGGAGGGTAAGTGGATACAGAAAGTATAGGCAACTGTTTTGAAGCGTTTTGTTGTAAAGTTGGGCAGAGGTTATCTTTTCCTACTCTGTGACCCAGGCAAGTTAGCAATGCTTCTAAATCTCCATTTTTCTCATTCCCAGAAACAGGGGCAGCAATACCTGCCACATAGAATTATCTTGAAGAGAAAATAAGAAGATATATTCAGGCACTTAGCACAGTAGTAGCACACAGGAAGGACTCAATAAACGAGTGTTATTGTTATTGAATTATTAAAGTTCACGAGTCCATAAGACTCTAGGTAGAAAACCCAGGATTTCCCAGAACCACTAGATGGCATCAGACTCAAATAAATGGGTGTTCCTTTCACTCACTGAGCACCTAGGGGAGATCTTGTTTTCCTTATTCCTTAAGTCCTTTCTTTCCCCCCAAATTCTGACAACTCCACTCTTCCTCTTCTTGATTCACCCCTGCCATTTGGTGGCTACCCCACTGGGCTAGGGCACAAAGGACTTGAAATTCAAGACCGAGCAGATCAGATGAGGTGGGGGTGTTTTGGGCTACAAAGAAATGAGAGTTTCTTAAGATTCCCCTTTCCATTCACATTTTCCTTTGGAATAAATAAAACACGACTGAGTGGGGAAGATACTGAATGTCAGTGGCAAGAGTAAGAGGAAATCCAATGGTGTTACAGGGATGGGAGGGGTGATTGAAAAAACTAGAAGTCTGGGACAACAGCATCACTAACACTTGTGGTTACAGACAGACCACACCTGTAGGGCTTGTCTGTCCAGGATGACCACCTTGACTGTCAGGAAACATTTTTCTGTGTCCCTGACATAAGGTGTACCTGGCAGTTTCTCCTGAGATGACAGATTTGAGGGACATTTTAAGATCCAAAGGTCTGCTGCGTCTTCCTGTACTGCCAACGGATGCCCAACTTTTCCTCCCAGCTCTATTACCAATGAGCTGTGTCATTTCAGGCCACTTTCCTTCTCCATAACGTAAAATTTGACTGCCTGCTTTATTATTTTTATGAGGTCTTCCGGGTTGAAAGGATTAAGAGTCTGGGGGTGTAAATGTGCTAAGAATGTCACAGAATTTTAACAGATCATCTTCCACGAGGGCTACATACAGTTTCCATGGTTGGGAGACACAGGAATTATAATTCCCATCATATAAATACAGGAAGGACATTTGGTGGGAAGGGGAATGAACCAGGCGAGCCTTCCCCCTCTCCAAAGGTGTATTTCACCCTTGTGACATTTGAGACAGAGATGCGGAGCAGCAGGGTGCGAGCAGGATGAAGCAAAGGCTTCTGTACATAAGGAGCTTCTGATCCTGCTGCCTGAGGTTGCCAGGCAGAACAAAATCCCACGCAGCAGGAGCTCTGGCCAGTTCATTGCTAGTGCTGGAAAGTAACTATTTCTGGGAACGTGAAGTTTCTGTTCCTAGAATAGGAATCTTTAATGGTAAGTCCATCCAGTAACCAATTAGGTGTACAGCTTTGGATTTTCATTGGTTGGTACGTGAAAGGAAGATTGGGAATGAGGACAATGGAGGAAGGAGATTTATTCATTAACCCAACAGACATTTATTATTGTCTACTATGAATCAAGCCTTGTGCCAGATAGTTGATATAAAATTTATTATGATATATGGCCTAGTGTGGACTCTGAGATCAGGCCTGGATTCAAACTCCAGCTCTACCACTGTGTAAGCTTGGGAAAGTTATTTAGTCTCTTTGAGACTCAGTTTCCTCATCTATATAATGGGGATAATAATAATCAACTTCATAGGATTAAGAATAAGGACACAAAATGGTAGTACACAAAAAACGCTTAGCACAGTTCTCACTCAAGTTAAACTCTATAAACAGGAGCTATTATCACTTTTTTTAATTTTATGGGGGTTTTTTTAGGGAGAGGAAGAGGGAAAGAGATAGAGAGAAATATCAATTTGTTGTTCCACTTATTTATGCATTTGTTGGTTAATTCTTGTATGTGCCCTGACCAGGGATCAAACCCAAAACCTTGGCATATTAGTAAGACACTCTAACCAACTGACCTACCCAGCCAAGGCCTATTATCAATTTTTATTAACACTTAATTATGAAACTATATTTTCCCCTTCCACACCCTAGCTCCCAAATATCAGACACTGGCGGGAATGGGGAAGGGTACAGAAAGACAACCTCAATATTCATGTCAAAGTGGCTAACATGTACTCACAGAACAGATAAAAGGCTAACAGAATAGTCAGCAAAATAGTAACCGTGATATCTCTGGGAAGTGAAACAAAGGTTTAATTTACTTCTCTATATGAATGTGTGCTATTTATACACCGTGTTTTTCAGACCATAAGACACACCTAGGTTTCAGAGGAGGAAAATAGAAAAAAAATTTGAAGCAAAACAATGTGGTAAAATATTTAATAACAAAAATAACATATTTCATAGCGAGCCGGGCAAGCTACCTTTGGACTATAAGATGCACCCCCCTTTCCTCCCAAATTTGGGGGGTAGGTGCATCTTATAGTCTGAAAAATACAGATAATAAGCAAAAGTGTTTTAAAGTACATTTATTACACACAGTACACTACTCAGCACCAGGCACAGCTCTGTTTACCAAGGAAGTAAGGTCCTTGGACACAGACAGCAACCCCCTCTCCCTGTGGACAAAGGCATGCGTGGTCCAAATCTCCATCACGGAACAACCAAGTACCCAGAGGCACAGCCCCAGAGAGGCTCAAAGCAGAGATGCTGGGTCAGGAAGATGGCCATGAGAAGGGCCAGTATCCAGGCCCTCAGTCCTCCAGCTGCTGCTGCGCCAGGCGGGAATAGAGGTCCTGTCCTCCCATGAGCTGGGCGTGCTCCAGCAGCTGTCCCTGCCTGAGCACCAGGACCTGGTCAGCACTCTGGACAGTCTGCAGCCTGTGCGCAATCACCAGCATGGTCCGGTCCCCACGGGATTGCCAGTCCTGCAGCTGAAGAGGGAAGGCAGAGGGCTATAATGCCTCAGGAAGACAGGCAGGATGGACACCACACCCTCATTGGCCCATCTTCTTGTTTAGGGTTCAGAAGGTGTGAAACAAGAGAAGGCAGGAGAGAGGGGAAGATAAAGGGCTGCACTGCCCTTCCCTGGTGCACAGTGGCAGCTGGCAGATGGTAAAGGCAGGGATGCCCACGTGGGACTGTCCCCACAGCACCACATTCTCCATTCCACTTTCCACCACCAAAAAGGCACAGATACTCTTTCCGATAGTGGGCCACTTGTCCCTCCACTGCCTGGTTCTGCAGAGGCTGGTCCTTCAAACGTGACGGGCCAGGCCCCACTGTCCCCTGCCCCAGTACTCACAGCCTGCTCACACTGGACATCCAGGGCACTGGTGGCTTCGTCCAGGATGAGGACACGTGGGTCCCGCACAAGGGCCCGGGCAATGGCCAGACGTTGTTTCTGTCCCACAGCCAGCAGGTTCCCCTTCTCCCCTACATCTGAGGGAACAGGACAAATACCCTTTCTCAGACACAAGTAACCATGATGACACCCTCCACACAAGCAGGGACAAGGGCAGATAGTATTTTCACCGGCACAAATAGGATGGCCCTGAGTAAGGTAGAAATGGGGTTCACACCTGGTGGTGGCCCCTGTAGAGCTCCTGGTGTTGGGGAGGGAGGCAGTGGGAGCCCAGGAAAGGGCGAGGGAACAGCAAACACGGAGTTACAGGGACACAACCCTTGTCCACAAATAAGCTCGTTTCTGCTTTAACAGAGGTACCTGTGTGTAGCCCATGTTCCATTTCGTTAATGAACTCATCCACTCGGGCTGCCCGGGCAGCTGCCATCACCTGCTCATCACTGCAGCCCTTCAACCCATAAGCAATGTTGTCCCTCACAGAACCCGAGAACAGCACGGGCTCCTGACCAACCAAGGCCACCTGTGCAGGGAATGGGAGCAGGGGATGGTATGTGAACCCCCTCAGCAAGATCCTCCTGGCCTCCTTCCCTACCTCTTCCTCTACCTCCTCCAGAATGGACTCTGAGTTTCCCACCATGGATTTCCCATGCTCTCTGCACTTGCTTCTTCCCTCCTCTCTCCTATCCTTCTTCCTCACCACTCACCTGTCGGTGCAGGTAGCAGTGTTCATATTGGGGCAGGGGCTTTCCATCCAGCAGCAGCTTCCCGCCGGTGGGCTGGTACAAGTTCTGCAGCAGGGCGGCCACTGTGCTCTTCCCAGACCCATTAGGCCCAACCAGTGCCGTCACCTCACCAGGACGCAGGGTGAACGACAGCCCCTAGAAAAGCCAGGAAAGCGTAAGGGGCCTGCCTCTCCTCCCTCAGGCCCCCTCCCCTTCTCTTCCTATCAGAGGTAACATCAGCTTCTCAGAAGCAACTGATCTACAGGATCTGATGCCTAGTCACATGTAAGCAGCAGGGAGTGAGGGCTCCCATTTCCTCCCGTGGCCTCTTCCCAGCACCTTGAGCACAGGCTGGTCAGGGCGGTTGGGATAGGCGAAGGAGACATCCTGGAATTCCACCAGCCCCTGCACAGTGGGAGGTTCCAAAGTCCCCGGTGGAGGCAGGTTTGGCTGCCGGTCCAAGTAGCGGAAAACCTTCTCGGCAGCCCCCACGTTGCTCAGCATGTCCCCACACATGTACACCAGGGTCTGGAAAACAGAGTGGAGGGTCAACTAATCCAACATAGCTCCACCAGAAACCAACTTCCCCACTGCTCACACACGTCTGCCACACCTCACCCCAGCCACACTTCCCCTCATCCAGAAAAGACTCTCCACCCTCAAATGTGCAACTTGGATGACATTTAAAAGCAGTACCAACACCCTGCCACCCCATGCCAACTGCAGTGTGAAAGATGGGCTGTCCATACCCTCCCCCACAGCGTGACTTCTATCCCCGACCTTCTCAGTCACTGTTCTGAGTTCCTTGTGCACAGGCCCAGCCTGCCTGAGGAGGCAGGGAAGTCCTTCAAGGCAGGTGCCTCCCACAGTTCTCCATGCACGGGAGATGTTTAACAAATGTCTGGGAAATTCATATGGTAGACTTAACTACCTATTTTGAAAGCTGGTAAATATAGAGGAACAGCTGAATGCTCATTCTGCCTTTCCTAGTCCAACTGCACGACTGGATAACCAAGCAGTAGATGAGGGTTGGTAGGGTACAGCCATTTTTGCAGCCTTAGTAAGTTCATGGATCTCAGTAAGTTCACCAGGCACCATGGCTGATGCCACCAGATACACACAAGAGAGAGATAAATGCAGTACATACACATACTGCATGTGTGAGACAAGTGGAAATTTGACCCTGACTATATCTGATGAATTTTAGAAACTTGTTAACTTTTTAGATGTGATAATGGCTTTGTGGTTATATTTTTAATGTTTACATTTTTGAAATACAATATTTACAGGTGAAATTATACCTTGCATTTTCTTCAAAATAATATGGGTGGGAGGGAGGAGGGTGAGGGTACAGATGAAGCCAGATTGGCCATGAATTGGTAATTATCAAAGCAGGTTTATGCGGGTTCATTATAGTTTGTCTTTTTTTTTTTTTCTTTTTTTTTGCATGTTTTAAACTCTTCGCAACACAATGAGCTGGGGTTTTGCATTTTTTTAAGATTTTATTTCTTTATTTTTAGAGAGAGGGGAAGGGAGGGAGAAAGAGAGGAAAAGAAACGTCAGAGTGTGAGAGAAACACCATCAGGCTGCCCACTGGCTGCCTCCTGCAAGCCCCCAGCCAGCAACAGGGGATGGGGCCTGGCCTGCATCCCACGCATGTGCCCTGACTAAAACATACCTATAACATTTTGGTTTAAGGGGGGCTGCCCTACCCTGATCCACACCAGCTGGGGTTTGTTTTATATTTTTAAATGAAACCAATAAAGCCCAAAGCCCAGAGGCCAGAGAGAAAAACAGGGACAAAGAGAGCATGCGCGGGCTCCCAACTCACCTGCACATAACTACTTCCGTCCTCCTGGAAGAGCAGAAAGGAGAGCAGCCCACCCTGGGTGAGGTGCCCGGCCTGGATCTGCTGCAGCCCACAGTTCAGCATCAGCACCTGCATCCCCAAGTGCAGCATCTGGAAAGGAGAAGGCGGGACTGAGAAAGACTCCGCCCATTCCTTCCCCTCCCAGCCCTCACCATGCTGAGCAGCAGAAACCTGGCACCGGCTGAAGGTTTCGCAGGCTTTCCTGGCTTTCTGACCCTGTCCTCTTCCTGGGCCCTCCCCTGCCCCCACCCCCAGCCACTCAGCTTTCTCACCCTCTGTAAGAGCAGGTAAAGGGCTCGTCCCAGGTCCCGTCGCCACCACAGTTGCCGGCATCTTTCAAGGGCCTCCTCATAGCGACAGACTTCCTGCTCCTCTGCCCCCAAACTGCGCACCGTCTGCAGCCCTCCAACGGCCTCCCGCACCACCTGCCCTGCCTTCGCCACCGCATCCTGGATCTCCAGAAGCACCGCCTGGAAAAGCAGGGCAGAAGATGTACAGGGTTCACTCGACACAAGGCAGCAAACCTTACGTCCCATTCCAGCCTGTGGTTGCTCCCCAATCCACCTAAGAATAGCAAACTGTCTTCTTTCCCTCTTCCTTACATTTATTTTCGGAAGGAATAAGGAGTGTGAAGGAGGGAGGGAACAAATTATCACCAAGCTCTCAATGCTAGTTAATGTAGGAGATGCACACTATTTTTTTTACCTTCATTAAAGCTAATTCACACCATCCCTGTGTCTGAATGAAAAGAGTAGGTCCCCAAGGAGCCACAGCTGGTTAACAGAAAGTGATGTAACTTAAAAGGGATCAAAGACCTAGACCTGAAAACTAAAACTATAAAACTCTTAGAAGGAAACACAGAGGGAAAGCTTCATGACACTGTTTGGCAAATGTTTCTTGAATATGACACTAAAAGCACAGGTAACAAAATAAAAAGAAATAAGACTTCATCAAAATTAAAAACTTTTGTGCATCAAAGGACTATCAACAGAGTGAAAAGGAAATCCATGGAACAGGAATACATTTGCTTATAGCTGATGAGGGGATAATACACAAGATACATAAAGAACTCCTACAACTCAACAACTGGAAAAAATCCCAACTTAAAAATGAACAATGGGCTTGAATAGATATTTCTCCCAAAGATATAAAAATGGCCAATAAGCATTTGAAAAGATGCTCAACATCACTCATCACTAGGGAAAATGCAAATCAAAACCACAAGGTATCACTTCACAATCATTAGGATGGTTATTTGAAGTGACATATACATTATTAGGCCATTAAAAATGGAAATCCTGCTTTTTGCAACAACATTGACCTTGATAGCATTATGCTCAGTGAGATAAGTCAGACAAAGACAAAAACTATGTGAGCTCATTTATTAGTGGAATCTAAAAGAAAATTCATCAAATTCAAAGAAAAGAAGATCAGATTTGTGGTTACCAAAGGCAAGTGTGGACCACAGGAAAATTGGATGATGGTGGTCAAAAGGTACAAACTTCCAGTTAAAAATAAATAAGTATAAAAAATGTAATAAAAAACACAAGGTAAGTGTTGGAGAAGAATGTGGAAAAACTGAACCAAACCCTGTGCATTGCTCGCGGGAATGTAAAATGGTGCAGCCACTGTGGAAAACTGTACGGTGGCCGTCCAAACATTAAAAATAAAGTTACCGTGCAATCCAGTGATCCCACTTCTGGGTATATGCCCAAAAGAATTGAAAGCAGGGATGCAAACAGATATTTGTGTGTTTATGTTCATAGTAATATTATTCACAACAGCCAAAAGGTGGGAGCAACCCAAGTGTACGTCAACAGATGGCTGGGTAAACAAAACGTGCTGTCTGCATTGATGGAATATTATTCAGCCTTAAAAAGGAGAAAAACTCTAACACATGCGACCGCATGGATGAACCTTGATGACATTATGCTAAATAAAATGTCAGTCACAAAAAGACAAATACTGTATGAGCCCATTTATAGGATACCTAAGTCATCAAATTCATAGAGACAGAAAGTAGAATGGTGGTTGCTGGAGGCTGGGCGAGAGGGAATGGGGAGTGGTTGTTTAATGGGTACCGAGTTGCAGCTTGGGAAGATGAAAAGAGTTCCGCAGATGGATGGTGATGGTGATTGCACAACAATGAGAGTGTATTTAATGCCACTGAAATGGCACATTTAAAAATAGTTTACAATGGTAAATTTTACATTATGCATCTTTTACCTTAAATTTTTTTAAAAAGAGAGAGAAGGTGGAGTTAACATTCAGATTCAGGCCCTCCTGACTTCATGTTCTACTTTCTCTATACTCCTTTTGCTGATTATAAAGGGGAAAACTCTACCTAAAACCCTCTAAGATGGTATTTTTAAGCTTTTGTGGGAAGGTATGTACAAACTCCTTTGAGAATCTGATGACAATTATCCTCTCCCCAGAAAAACGTGTCTTCCCTCCTTCCTTCCTTCTCTCTCAAACACACACACACACACACACACACACACACACACACACACACACACACTTGCATACAGCCCCAGGGGTCATGGACCTTCTGAAGCCTGTCAGAACTGCTGCTCTAAGGGCTGAGAAGAGAAGACCTCCAGGACCAATTCTTCTCTGG
The DNA here is from genome assembly GCA_004027475.1 of Anoura caudifer. Lineage (NCBI taxonomy): Eukaryota > Metazoa > Chordata > Mammalia > Chiroptera > Phyllostomidae > Anoura > Anoura caudifer. Next base: position 9,573 of record PVKU01008253.1, read on the forward strand.
GGGATCCCTAACAGCCACATATACCTGATGATGGACATTGTACACCTTTTCAGCCACTATCGTGAGAGGCACATCAAGCAGAGACAGGAAGGTGAGTCGAGGCGACAGTTTGAACATGAAGCTGTACAGTCCCACCACTTTCACCAGGCTTCGCAGGAGCACATTGGCATTAAGAGGAAGCCAGGAGCTCATCAGTTTGGTATCGGAGTTCAGCCGTGAATTCAACTCCCCTGGGCAAGACATAGCAAACGGAAGCCCTGTGCAATTAAACCCTAAGAAATTCCCTCCAGACCTTCCCCTCTGACACAGCCCCCTCCTCTGAGCAGCCTCCCTCACTTGCAGAGAGGCAGGTGAAGGGACAGGCTGTGTGTGGGTGCAGGGGAACCCCACACCTGGACTCCAGGTCCCACCTGTCTTGGTCTCCTGGAAGAAACCAAGGTCCTGGCGCAGAAGGGAGGAGAAAAGCTGTTCTCGGATCCTCAAGTTGACTCTGGACATGGTGAAAACGAAGCAGCCTCCTCGGCAACCTGCGGATAGTGAGCTGCAGAGTAGGGAGGGGACAGGAGAATGAAGGGGACATAGAACAGAGAGGGAGGAAATAAGTGAGGGAAACAAAAGAGAAAGCACAAAATGAAAAGAAATGCAAAGTCGGGGGGAAGTATACCATGAGAAGAAGGAGAGAAACAGGAGAGGGAGGGTGGCAAGAGGGGCAGAAATATACAAAGGAAGAAAAAAGGGTAAAAGGGTATGATGAGCTCTATATGAGAACAAAATCCTAACCCCTAACCCACACAAATTCACCAGTATTTATGGAGTTCACTCTGTGCTAGACACAAGGGAAAAATACAATAGAAGAGAAAAGACATTGTAAATAGAAAACAGGCTGTGGCTGACAAGGCCTCCCCCAGCTCTCCCTCCATCCAGGCTTCCCCTCTGCCTTGGTCCTTTTACTCCCCAACCTCAAAGTCCTTCTTCCTAGTCCCAGATACTTCAGATACTTCATTGTGTGAACCACAGCAATGAACTCTGCCCTACCAAGTGCCTGAGCCCTAGTCATCCCCATTACTACAGTCCCTGGAGCTGGACAACTCCTCTTAGACCAATCAGATTTTTACAATAAAATGTGAAGGAAAAATGTGAAAACATGGAAGCAAGTATTTTATAAAATATGAGTTTCTTATACAAATCTAGTTACAATGTTTAGAAGGCTATAAGGAGATAAAATGGACTTTGGTGATCACAGTGAGAATGAAGAGAGAGGACACAACAAAGAAAGAAAATTACAGGCCAACATCGCTGAAGAAAATAGATGATAAAATCCTCGACAAATATTGGCAAACCAAATCCAGCAATACATTAAAAATATCATACACCATGATTAAGTGGGATTCATCCCAGGGATGCAAGGATGGTATGATATTCACAAATCAATAAATGTAATACATCACATAAACAATACAAAAGACAAAAACCACATGATCATATCAACAGATACTGAAAAAGTATTTTTCAGGTGCTGAAAAAGGTACAGCATCCATTTATGATAAAAATACTCAACAAAGTAGGAACAGAAGGAGCATACTTCAACACAGAGAAACCTACAACCAATATCATATTCAAGAGTCAAAATTTAAAAGTTTTCCCCATAAGTCAGGCACAAGACAAGGGTGTATGCTTTCACCACTTCTATTCAATGTAGTATTGGAAGTTCTAGCCACAGTAATCAGACAAGAAAAAGAAATAAAAGGCATCCAATTTGGAAAGGAGGAAGTAAAGCTGTCACTGTTTGCAGATGACATGATAATGTACATAGAAAATCCTATAGACTCCACCAAAAAACTACTCAACTTAATAAATGAATTTGGCAAAATGGTGGGATACAAAGTCAAAATTCAAAAATTGAAGGCATTTTTGTACACCAACACTGAAACATCAGAAACGGAGATTAGGGGGAAAATTCCATTTACCATAGCAACAAGAAAAATAAAACACTTAGGAACAAACCTAACCAAGGAGGTAAAAGACCTACACTCACAAAACTACACAACACTGAAGAAAGAAATTAAGGAAGACACAAACAAATGGAAGCATATAACATATTCATGGATTGAAAGAATTAACATCATTAAAATTCCCATACTACCCAAAGCAATCTATAAATTCAATGCAATCTCTATCAAAATACCAATGACATATTTCACATATATAGAACAAATATTTCAAAAATTTATATAGAACCATAAATGACTCTGAATAGCCTCAGCAATTCTGAGAAAGAAGAACAAAGTAGGAGGGATCACAATACCTGATATCAAACTATATTACAAGTCCACTGTAAGCAAAATAGTCTGGTACTGGCATAAGAACAGATACACAGACCAATGGAACAGAATAGAGAGACCAGAAATAAAGCCATGTCAATATGGTCAGTTAATATTTAACAAAGGGGGCAGGAACATAAAATAGAGTAAAAAGAGCCTCTTCAATAAATGATGTTGAGACATTTGGACAAGTACATGCAAACAATGAAATTAAACTACCAACTTATACCATACACCAAAATAAATTCAAGATGGATAAAAGACTTAAATATAAGTCATGACACCATAAAAGTCCTAGAGAAGAACATAGGCAGGAAAATTTCAGATATCCCACAAAGCAATATTCACCAATACATCCCCAGGGCAAGGGAAGAAAGGGCTAAACAAATGAGACTACATCAAACTAAAAAGTTTCTGCACGGCTTAAGAAAACATCAACAAAATGGAAAGGGAACCCACTGTATGGGAAAACATATTTGCCAATGATGCTTCAGACAAGGGTTTGATCTCAAAATGTATAAAGAACTCATACAACTCCACACCAAGAATCAAACAATCCAATTAAAAAAATGGGCAAAGAGCCTGAACAGACACTTCTCTAAGGAGGACATACAGAGGGCCCAGAGACATATGAAAAGATGCTTAGCATCACTAACCATTAGAGAGATGCAAATTAAAACCACCATGAGATACCTCTTCACACTGGTCAGAATGGCCATCATTAATAAATCAACAAACAAGTGCTGGCAAGGTTGTAGAGAAAAGGGAACCTAGTACATTTTTGGTGGGAATTCAGACTGGTGCAGCCACTGTGGAAAACAGTATGGAATTTCCTCAAAAAACTAAAGATGCAACTGCCTTTCAATCCAGCAATCCCACTGCTGGGACTATACCCTAAGAATCCTGAATCACCAATTCAAAAGAACCTGCACCCCAATGTCCATAGCAACATTATTTACAATAGCCAAGTGCTGGAAACAGGCTAAGGGCCCATCAGTAAATGAGTGGATCAAAAAAACTGTGGCACATTTACACAATGGAATGCTATGCAGCAGTAAGAAAGAAGGAGCTCCTATCCTTCATGACAGCATGGATGGATCTGGAGAACCTTATGCTAAGTGAAATAAGCCAGGTGGTAAAAGACAAATACCATATGATCTCACCTATAAATGGAACCCAATCAACAAAACAAGCAAATGAGCAAAACAGAATAAGAGACAGTGAAATTAAGAACAAACTGACAGTGACCAGAGGGGAGGAGGAAGGGGAATAATGGGACAAAGAAGGGGAAGGGGCAAGCAAAGGAACAGGAAGAGAGGACTTATGGGTATGGACAATGGGGGGTGGAGGGTGGGAGTGGGGTGGGGATCGGGTAGGGGTGAGCAATGGGGAAAAAGGTAGGAAAACTGTAACTGAACAATAAATAAAATGAAAAATAAAATAAAATAAAGGAATGGCCCTGGTTGGTATGGCTCAGTGGACTGAGTGCCAGCCTGCGAACCAAAAGGTCACCTGGTACGATTCCCAGTCAGGGCACATGCCTGGGTTGCCAGGCCAGGTCCCCAGTGGGTAGCGCACAAAAGGCAACCACGCATTGTTCTTTCTCTCCATCTCTTTCTTCTTCCCTTCCCCTCTCTCTAAAAATGAGTAAATAAAATTTTTAATTTTTTTTTAAAAAGAATGAAGAGAAAGGAACTACAGAAAAAACATTTTGAAAACAGAAAATGGCAGGGCTAGTTTTGACCATGAGAAAGGCATCGGTGATGCTGATGCTTGTAGTGTAGGATACTGACTGTCTCATAAAGGGGAATAAGGAGAGGAAGCCACTTCCAAGAAGACCAGGAGGGAGTGTGATGTATTTGGAGCTCTGGGTATGTGCAGCATGAGATGAGAGTGGATTGTCCAATGGGACTCTCTCAAGGAGGCAGATGGGTTACAAGACTGGAGCTGGGCAGGGAAATACGGACCTTGAAATCACCTACAAAAAAGAACTGAGCTCAATAGGAAAAATGTTCTTAAAAATAAAGGACTGAGTCATGAGAAAAGTCCATATTTAAGGGTCCAGAAGAGAAAAGTTCACCTGAGTAGGGAGAGTAGCTTGGGAAGTAGAAAGAGAGTTCAGAAAAGCTAACTTAAGAAAGAGATCAATAATAAGAGATTATTCTAGTGCCAAATGCTACAGAGAAACAAAGAGAATTGAGGACATTTTTTTTAAGTTTAAGTTTAATACAAACTTTTGAGTAATTGGTTTCAGCAAAAAGTAGCAAGAATGAAATGATGACATAATGAAGAATTGGTTTCTAAGATACTCTGAATGAAGTATGACCCTAAAAGGAGAGCTATCAGGTTCTAGGGGGAGGGGAGGGAAGTACTAGCAGGACCCTGAAAGTGAGCAACTCCTTGAATTTTGCACCCTAGGTGCCTCACTCACCTCATCCTAGTCCCAGCCTTAGTTAGTCAGCTAGCTGACAGCAAATTCCTGTCTAAAAAGAGAGGGAAAAGCAAATGAAGTGAAAAAGAAAAGATGCATCAGGGAACAAGTTCAGAGAGTCTCAAGATGAGTCGGAGGGTAAAGTCAAACGGAGAAACATGCCTGCCCTAACAAGAGGATAACTTCGGAAACAAACTTAAGGTAGAAGACCAAGGAGAACTGGAATTTCATGGAGATAAAAATGTTAAGAAGCCACTGAGAAACATTTCGTTTGATACATGAACACCTTTTGTACCACATTCACTGTATTTGTACTATAGTAATGTAACAACTTTAAAGACGGTGGGCAAAAATGGAGAATGAAGAAGTGAAAGAGTGAATACACGAAATAGAATGGTGAAAATATAAATACATGCATGTTTTAGTTTTAAATATTTTGTGCTTTGTGCACAAAAGTATCTGAAACAGAGTTAGGAGTGTGCAGGCCCCTGTAAAGATTTGGGTCTTAGCAAATAACCAAATCGCCCATCACCTACCTCCCAACGGAGAGGAGACACATGAAAAAGATGGCGCTGAGGAAGGCTTCAGGATCAAAATCACCTCCCAGGATGTCAATCACTCGACCAGAATAGTAAGGAATTAATGTCTCACCTGAAAGACCAGGCAGGATGAGAAAAGAATGTGCTGGTGCCAAGCACCTTTCCCACCTCCAATTCCCAAAGCCTTCTCCTGACTCACCCAACACGGCAACCACAAGGAAGAAGAAGGCAGCAGTGAGGATTGGCAGGTCTGGCCTGGAGAGCCTCAGCAACCGCCACATCAAGGCTTTGCTGTTTTCCTGGCCCTGCTCCCTCTCCGGGGCTCCTGGAGGGCTCAGCACGGCCCACACCGCCCAGCTTAGCGCTTCAGCCCCGCACCCGACCAGCAGCCAGCTCCAAGGAGCTGAAGCCACTCTGACTGGGGGGGCACTCAAGGCCCCAGGGATCAAGGCCCTCAGGGAGAGGTACAGGGGAGTCCCCAGGCAGAGCGGGGGCAGCAGTGTCCTCACGAATCCGAGCAGTCCCCCCAGCTTCAGCAAGCACCACAGCCCTCCAAGTCGCAGGGTCCCCTCCAGCCACAGGCCTGGAAGCCCTCGTGGTAGCAGAGCCCCCAGAGTCCCCCGAAGCAGCCAGAGTAAAGCCGCGTCCGTCAGCAGCAGGAAGACCCAGGGTCTCAGGTCAGGAAGCCGCATGGTGTGACTATGGGATAGAAGGTAAGAAATTATAGAGGTAGAAGCCGGGTCCTCGTCCCTATGCTCCCCACTCCCACTCCGCCGAATCGGCTTATCACTTTAGCTGATCCTATACTGAAAGCTCTCCTGGGTATCCCGTGCTCATCAGTACATTCCTCTCCCGACAGATGGCGTTGCTGCCCGTCGGAAGGAGCTGGAGAGCTCAGCCTTCCTTTGCCTTCATTGCCCCGCCCCACACCTCCTCCACCAGCCGGAGCGGAGTTCGGAAAAGTCAGGCCGTCCCTGCCCCGCCCCCCGCCCCCCCCACCAGGTTCCAGGGGTTCAAGGGGCAGTGGACGCGGGGTGCTGGCGGGTTGGGATGCGTCCTGGTAGCACTCCAGGTTTCCCTCCGCACGAACTCACTGGCGGCGGCTTCGGGACTACAGCCCCGGGAGGTCTTCCCGTGAAGTGCTGAGGACTGAGCTCCGACACCCGCTCCCTCTGCCTCAGCCTCATTTACCCTTCGGTCCGCCCACGACTCTCCCCAGCGAGGGCATCGCCGCGCCGCCGCTTTCGCTTTCGCTTCCCGCAGGGGCGGGATTCTGGGCCACTTGCGCGGGTGGGGGTGGGGGGGCGCGGGGGCGGGGCGCGAGGGGGACGAGGGGGGCGCAACACCCGAAGACTCTGCACCCGGGTCTTAACCGCTTGCCGGCGCTTGCCAGACCCCGTTGAGTATCTCGCTCATAGCAACAACTGTTACTCTAGTAGAAAACTACTGCAATTTTAAAAAATTGTCACTAAGTAAAATAAAGCTTTTTCAAGGATTGGGCTGCTTTTTAATCGGAGAAGCACTTGGTCGTCTTACCTCGATGTCTAACTACCTCAAGCTGTCTAACTACCTCAAGCTTTGAACATGTTTTGAGAAGTGCCCTCTTCCCTACCCTAACTCCAGCTTTAGGGTCTTGGGGTGAAAACTGCCAAGTTCTGAGCGGAAAAACACGTAGGGTCTCCTAAGCAGACGGTAGCAGCCACTCTCACCGGGACCTAAGAGGGTTTCCACTTACAGATTTTGAGCCGAGAAGGTCCTGACCTTCATTCGCCCTCAACACAGCACCTTGAGCAGAGCCCGTGTTCAGAGGCCCCTAGTGGTGTGTTCCAAATTACGTTGGAGCACCTTCCGCACAAGGGAATGGACTTGGTTTCTTGGTTTGTTTTAACACTGACTAGAGTGGTCATGAGGGTTCCCTAGGTCCTGCCTGACCTGGAGCCTGTCTAGGGAGTGTGCAGGTGTGTTGATTCCAGAAATGACTCTTCAGGTTGAAACGAAGAGGTGATCACTGGGATTCCAGATCCCCCTTTGCAAACGTTATTGGTAGACTACTAATGAATCACTTCAGATTGAAGATAACGGAGGAGGGGAGAAATTTAAAGTGGGGGATTACTAAAATTTCTCCACCCCTGCCCATTCTGGGAATTTAAGGGTCTCTCCCTAATGAAAAAAACTTCATGCTCAGCTACTTCCTACTTTCAAGTTTTTCCTTTTACTAACTCTCCTTCTGAGAGGTGAATCGTCCATGTTCCAGCCTAATCCAGAAAAATCTCAATGTTTGTCTCATTTTTCTAAACTCCTTACTTTTTCCTCAGTTCCCACTCGAAGGCGTCCTCCTTATCTCTTCCTCTTCAATCATGGTCCTGTCCTCTTGCAATTAATCGTGACACATCATGAAACTGAACCTCTAATGTCTATATTTATATTCAATATCCAATATCTCCAAAGTGCTATTAGAGGTCAATGGTACCGTGTTTACAATTACCACACACATTTAAGGTGGTAGCTTTTTCATCTAACTCTACTAATTCAAAAAGTTGTTCTAGGTGCCCTAACCTGAATTAAATTGCAAACAAGTGTCCACAGATAACAACAGTCGGGCTTCCTGAGGTCCTGTAGAGATGATGTGGGAGGAACACCCAGGAGAAATATTTGGTGAGGCCCCATCTCTTAGGTAGGAGTTTGAGTCTGTCTTCTCAGGAAACACTTTTCTTTATTTCCTGTTCCATCCACCAAGCCCACTCAGCCACAATACAGGGGCTGTTATAACCGTTTTTCCTTTCTTGTGCTTAATGGGGGGGCAGGGCACCCAGATGGTTGAGGTGGGGGGATGCTCTTTGAAACAGAGAGCATGTGCAGGATAAACATTGCTCCAACCCCTATGGATGCAAGTTCCCTGACTCTGGGCTCAGGTTGGGCCTCCCTTTCTCGTGGAGGGTGAGCTGGCTCAGGTTCCAGAACCTGCCCAGCCGCCACCACTGTTACTGACTGGCCTCCCGGTACTGGTGCATCAAGTCGCTGACATCTGTACTTTCCACCTTCACCCAACCATCTTCCTTCATGTGGTACACTGTGTACAAATGAGAAAGAACATGGAGTCACCTTTCACTTCAGCAAATTCTTGTTAATGATGTTGTGTTCAAGGCCCTGCCAAGAGCACACACACCACAGCCTTTGTTACTGAGACTTCAGTGTCCTTCTTCTGACCCTGAAAACCTCCTCCCTGCCACTCTGCCTCCCTCAGTTTCCCAATGTCAAATTCCCCTTCCCCTGCCCAGGGCTTGCCAGTGGGAGCATTAGTCTTACTATTGACAACGCCTCCAGAATAGCTGTCTCGGTGGGTGGCATGAACAATAGCCCTGCGGCCCAGGTCGTAGGCTTCTTCAAGGCTAAGATTGGGCCGGTAGCCACTATCCATGACCCCATAGGCATAGCTGTTCCCACTGCCAGTGGAGAACATGCTTCCTGAGAGCCGAGTCCCATTTTCATCCACATAGTAGAGTCCAGGACCCTAATGGATGCAAGAAGGGTCCAGGTTGGAAACAGGGAGTTGTTTGTCACGCACAGTTTCAAGTATGAATCATAAAAAGTGGACAAAAGAAGAAAAGTTTACCACTAGAATATTTGTGCTAGGACAGCACTTTTGTAACAATCATAGAACTTTGGAAGAGGGGAGAATAAACTTCTGATCAGCTAGTGTCTCAAAAGGGACAAGCTTTTGAAACATCTGGACCCAGAAATGGCCATGGACATGGAGGAACAGCCTTCTATCAATGACAGAGCACCCTATGCACCACATCTTGTAGGGGAGGGAGTGAGAGTGTACAGGGGGGAACTGATCTCTCATCAACAGGGGGACAATATGACAAATGACAGCACCCACCTTTTTGTCCCAGCCACAGATCATGCTGCCCATGGAGAGGCCCATGCCCCGGTACTGGCACATCATGTTGGAGAGCAGTTTGGAGGCTGCTGACACTGAGATCCGCTTGCCATTTCGCAGATAATACAGCCTGGGTGAGAACAGGGTGGTGGGGGGAGAGGGCTTAGAGGTGGCAGAAGGTGAGGTCTGTGAGCTGCCTACTTGAGGGGCAGGAAGTAATTAAAGAGATAAACATTTGAAGGGAATGGCTTTGTAGGATCGAGAATCAGGAAGAGATTTGAGATTTAAAGTATCTAAAACACATAAAGAAATTCTAGTAATGATACTACCTCACCAGGATTGATGGTAACAGTGCTAAATAATTGACAAATTATCTGGCTTATTGATAAGAACACGAAGTGAGATTTGGGGGAAGGTCATCACTAAAAGTCTATTTTGAGCAAACCTACATTTGCACTAATATTTTGTGTTAGCACAGGGGGAAAGGGTTAGTGGTCTGGAGGATCCAGGATCCGGAATTGACCAGAAGCCTTAGAAGGGAGATGAGAGGCCCCGCTTACCTGCACTCCTTTGCCAGCAGCCGCTCCCAGTACTGACAGTCCGCTGCACAGCCGGACATGGTGCCCAGAAGGTAAGGGTTAATCTCAATCACCTTATTCGCCCTTAAGGTGCCTGGAAGAAGATGGAGTTTTGAGAGAACAAGAATGACCCCACACCTTTCCCTGTGTGTCTTACTTCAATGTCTGCTTCCATTCTGGTGCAGAAGTTGGGCCCCTGCAAGAAGAGGGCCCAGCTCCCCAGAGTCAGCCTGCTGGGAAGGGCTCTCACCAATGTAACTCCCAGCTGAAGCCCGAGAATCCACAGCCACAATCACTCCATGTTGGAACTTGAAGGCGAGGGTGGTAGTGCCATGGGCCATCTCAATCTGAACGTTCCTTTCTCTGTTCCCACCCAGGGACTGGAAGAATTCAGTGGGCTAGTCAGAGAGAAGAGGCAGAGAAAGGGGCAATGAAAACTTCTGATGCAGGAGGCTCCCAGAAAGGGTCTTAGAGAGTGTTCTGGTGAGGAGATACACAGAGATTCTCCCACCATGAGTAAATGGAATAGTTAATAACCCATCTCTACAAGGACATGGCCCCGGGAGAAGGAAAAAAAAAAAAGAGGCATCTGACACCAATCTTTTCCAAAAGAAAATAAATGTTATCATAACTAAAACTTTTAAGGGTGACTTTAATATTTTTAATAGGTCATCTAACCCTCACAAAACACATTTATTACTAGTGTCCCTACTTTACTGAAGAGTCCCAAAATCTAGTCTGGGCAACTTGACCCAGTCACCCAGTGAGTGACATTTTAAGGCAAGGCTAACCGCCCAAGTTTATAGGTTTGCCAAGGCACTGCACAGCCCCTGTATCATAGGACTTCGTGCTTCGAGTGCGATGCGGTCCGGGAAGGAAAACGCTCCTGTCTTTCCAGGGGCGCACCCACACACGTCTGACTTTGTCCTGATCCCGCACTTCTAACCCTCAGATGGTCAGTCGCGAGTCCCCGTGGCCCCTTCCCTGGACGTGGCTTTCCAAGACTCAAGGATGGCCCCCTCCGCGTTTCCCCGCCTCTGGGCCGTCTCCAGGCAGACCCTCGGTTCCTCCGCGCCCTCGCCATGCCTTCCCCAGGGTTCTCTGAGAGCCCTGACCTGCATTCCTCGGGGGAGGGCGAGCTCCGGAGATCGCATAGAGAAACTGTAGTGTCCTGGGTCTGGGCAATGCCGGCTTCCCGAAAGGGGGAAAGCCCGATCCTCCAGCTGTCCTCGGGGGGCTCCACACACCTCCAGCAGCGCCATGATCGCCTAACACCGGGAGATCGCCTTCAGCACTCGCTGAAGGAAGTGAAAGCGAAAGCCCGCAGCCTTAAGGGGAGGGAACCAGAATCCTTTCCGCATCCCCCTGACCTTTCCGAGAAGAAGCCAGCTGGTGTCTGGGCACCAGGTATGTTATACCGGGGATAAGCTTCTCTGCTCCGCCTTCAGGAAGGTTGGGGAAATAATGGGTGATAGACTGTCACAAGAAATGAAGAGATGGAGGGGCTTCGAAAGCCCCCCTAGCGATGAGATTACCGTGAGAGACACCAACAGCTCGAGGCCCCCTCTGGGAAGTTACGGAGTGGGTAGTGAGACAGTACATGCAATGGGCCGTATCATCTAAAGATGTAGCCTCGACCAGAGGGTTGGAAGTCAGCAAGAAAGAGGCTGAGAGCAGTTTCATGTCCAGGGTGGGGGAGGGGTGTTCACATGAGCATCATTTTTTAAAGGTGGGGGACGTGTAGGAGTTAAGTGGAGGCACTGAGTCTTGAAGACAAGTCTTAAGGCAACAGAATATATGGGGGAAGGCGGCACCAAGGAGAGAGTGCAGTCTCTACATCTTTCCACATGGTCCTTCATAGTCTCTCGGGGTTCAGCGGTCTCCCAAAATTGTAGCCACCCACAAGAACTGCCCTTTCTGTCCACATCTCCTAGTTTAATTCTTGCTTGACTGAGCAAAGCTGAGTTTAACTCCTCTAAACCCCACCTCTATTTGCAACCTAGGTTGGCCTAATCTGCCCAGCAACTGTTACCGTCACATACCATGGCCCTCCCTGATTGGAAGGATTTTCTAGACAACCTTGGCCACTGTGCTGAGACTTGCCAGACAGGTGGCACTTAGGTGGTGGTGCGAGTGGAACCCTACACGAAAGGACCTGAACAGCAAAGTGAAGTGTGAGGCCCTCTGCTCGCGCTTCCTGTAACTGCGCTGGCCCTTATCTTCCACCTTAGAAAGGCCATGGCTATAAGCGCTGCTGCTAGTGCTTTAGAAAGCGCCATATCCCAGTCTGGCCCATCCTTGCATGTGGGCATGGGGGTATTGGGAAGTGGAGGGGCAATCATAGGATACAGAACACTTAAGGGAAAAGATGGCGCACACTGGGCTGTGAAACACGGAGGATACTGAAGGAGAGAAGACACCAGGCTCCTGAAACGTGCGCTGCCTTACTGAGCCATTTGGTGCACTGAAAACACAAGAAACCACAGTACAAAACACCAATTTTATTATAAACACCAAAAATCTACACGGTATTTATGGGCCAGCATATATATGCCTTTGGTTTCATTGGAAGTAGCTGATCTTTCCTTTCTTTATATTATAAATATTTTCAGAGTGCTATCCACACTGACCTTAGCTGTCCACCTAGTTACACTAAGGAGTTAGTTATAAACCGGGTTTTCTTCCAGGGAATGTTTTTTCAAGAGGATCTTGGAGAGAGGGTAATATTCATGGCAGAATTTCAAGTATTACCTAGAGGGTTACATTTTAGGATCTCACTCCTGACAACTCTGCGACTCTGGTAAGATCTTTGTTCCCAAATTCTCCCAGTATACAAAGTAGGAAAAAAAGGGAGGGTGACGAGAAGTCTCTCATTCCAGAGCACCCAACCCACCAGAAGCCTGCACCATCCTCCAGTAGCATTCCCTGTTCTTCATGAGCTGCTGGTGCGTTCCTGCCTCACAGATGGTGCCTCCTTCCAGGAAGAGGATGTGGTCAGCCTGTTCCACCAAGCTGAGACACTGGGTGATGAGAAGCACAGACCGGGAGCACCGCTTGGGACTTTGATAAAGGAGCTGCTCCACCTGAGAAAGGACATAGACTCTGTCAGAGCTGGGGACCACTCCCAGCCCAGGGAGACATCTGTGTTTCCAGAGCCAGGACAGACCTCACCAGGATCACCACCATTTGTATCAACAATCCCATGGGATGGGGATCAAAGAAGACTCAGTTATGAGTGTTTCTCTATAAAATCTTTGATTTGTTAAGGACTTTACATGAGGCAGCAACGGTGGAATAAAAGTCAGAGTCCTAGGGTAAAACTAATAAGGAAAGAGAAAATGGTATTAAACAGTGTCTCTACCTATGGACTGGGAATTTTTATATTCTGTTGTAAAGAAATATAACTTAGTGGTAAAGGGCATGAGCATTCAAGTTAGGCAGACTTGAATTTGGGACCAGGATCTGCTACTCAACAGATGAATGCCACTGAACAGGTTATTCAACCTCTCTTAGCTTCCATTTCACCCTCTGCAGAAAGAGGATGACAGCCCCCAGCTCACTGGCATTCACAATGAATAAACGAGCGAGACAGTGCATGCAATGGGCCCAGTAGAATGCCTGGCAATGTTATAAGCTCAGTTAATATTAATATTGATATTAGGATTTTTTTCCTTACTTCTGGCTTCAGAGATCCTGAGAATGTAGATACTTTCTTACAACTGGTTCTACACATCTTGGGGAGAAGCTAATAGGAGCTGAGAATTGCAAGGACCAGTTTGAACAATTATGATGTTAATATAACTAACATGACATGAGAGAAGGAAGGACAATTGGTTGGATACTGGCATTAAGAAGAGGACTGTCTCACCCATAACTGGTTGTTTGCATCCAGGGCACTGGTAGCATCGTCTAGGATGAGTACCCGTGGTTTTCGGATCAATGCTCGAGCCAAGGCCACTGCCTGTCGCTGACCCCCTGATAGCTGGCTCCCAGCTTCGCCTACCTCTGCACAGACAAGAGCCAAGGTGACAGCTGGATAAACCATATGTGAACCCATGCACTTACACACACACACACATACACACACGCACACACACCCCAAAGACTACAGCCACCCGAGACAAAATATGACAAAGAATCATGGAACAAGGAGTACATGGACACACTTGGACGGGGAGGCTCTGGGAAAGTAGAGGAGTTCTGAGGATGTGTGGATGAAGGAACCATGAGAACAAGATCTTAAAACTTCAAACTGATGTCAGTGGGATGAGAAGAACTGATGAATAAAGACAAGACTACTGGAGTTTCAAGGTCCAGATGCCTGGGTGGTGACAAGAGTGGAGAGAGCACCTGTGCTGTAGCCCTGAGGGAGTTCAGAGATGAAACTGTGGGCCCTGGACTCCACTGCAGCAGCTGTGACTTCCTCCATAGTTGGCTTCGGGATCAGGCCATAGGCAATATTTTCTTGGAAACTTCTTCCAAATAACACTGGCTCTTGTCCCACTGCAGCTACCTGGGACAAAATATGATGAAGAGTCAAGAAACAAGGAATACTGAAGTAGTTGTATAAAAATTAAAGGCTCAAAATTTGTACTGGTATCTTATCACAAAATTAACATACCCTCTCTCCTGACCACACTCCCATCTCCACCCAAGTTCTCCCATCATTCCCTAACCCTCCTTACAGAGTTTTCAGTGAGTGCTTAGTGAGAATATTCTTCCTACTTGGTGCTCCCCACCCTTCCCCAGACCACCTTTCTGCTTACCTGTTGGTGCAGGTAGCAGTGTTCATATTGGGGCAGGGGCTTTCCATCCAGCAGCAGCTTCCCGCCGGTGGGCTGGTACAGGTTCTGCAGCAGGGCGGCCACTGTGCTCTTCCCAGACCCATTGGGCCCCACCAGTGCTGTCACCTCACCAGGACGTAGGGTAAATGTCAGCCCCTGGGCACCAGAGGATTAATCACACAGTCAGAGGCAGACTGAGGCCCCTAATCCTGAGGATGTCACTGTTTGTTACATCACATGATGTTTTACCACAGGGGTAAAAAGAGAAAAATGGGGAAATATAGTCACTCCTACCCTCCCACATGCACAGAGTAGTGATGGAAGATGAAGCTTAAGACAGGAACAAAGACTAAGCACCATTATGCCACACACTTGCTATCAGATACCATGAGAAAACAGGAAAAATTCACATTCAAAATCACAAAAGACAAGAAAGAGGAATGATAGGGGGCTGGAGGCCAGATTTTGCTTTAGCAATTCCTTAGGATGTGAGAGCTTCTTCCCTGAGAGCCTCCTCTGCCATTCCCCTTAGAAACCCAAACTGGTTCTTCAATTTGGGGCAGTTTTACGGAATAGGTGATGCTCATCTTTGCCTTTGAGGGGCTAGGAAGGATCTCTCTGTACCTGGTGTTAGCAGGCTGAACGGAGAAAGACAGTTTAGGATGGTAGAGGTGAAAGAGTAGTTGGTGGAATGCAAGGACTGGGAGGTTATACCTGTAGCACTGGGACATCTGGGCGGCTGGGGTAGGCAAAGGAGACATCTTGGAACTGAACAAGGCCCTCCAAGTTTGCAGGAGTCAACACACCACTGGCTGGGCAGCAAGGGATCCGATCCAGGTACTCAAATATTTTCTCTGAGGAGCCCACAGCCTTCTGCACACTGGGGTAGGTGGAGAGCAGTACCTGGAAGGGAGATATGAATAGTGAGTGGCAGAGGCACCTAATCTACTTGCCAGGGTTATATGATGCGAGAAGGGTAAAGGATGGAAGAAAAGTGGCACAGATGATGATGGAAGAGGGGAAGGAGGAGCACCGGGGAGTGAAACAGGAAGGAGCTCACCTCAACGGCTGTGGTGAACTGGATCTGGTAGAGGACAAATGTGACAAGGTTCCCACTGCTCACAACCCCACTTGTTACCAGCTGCCCACCGATATATAGGATTCCCACCTTCAGCAGCATCCCTGAGATCTGTGGAGAAACCACAGATAAAAGGGATTGTGGTATAAATCTAATGGAGAAAGAACCTTAGAATTAAGGAGATATAAAGTTCCTTTCTTTCCAGTAATGGCAGGAGGCTCAACAACTGGAAGGAAAGAATGAACCACAGGGACCCATGGAGTCTTACTCAATTACACATGATAGAAGTCATCATTATCACCACCACCATCACTATTATCAACTTGTTTGGGGAGCATTTTGCTCTTTAAAAAAGGCTTCCACGAATAATCTAACATTCATATCAAGAGCTCTATAAACAAGGTTAAGTGTCTCCCATTTTATAAAGTGAGGAAACTGTCTCAGATAATAAGTCTCAGAAGATAAGTTACAAGGCCATGGTCACAGAGCTAGTGAATGGCAGCACCAAGCCCAGAACTTGTGAATGCTGGTATAGTTCTTTTTGAGGACATCACAGACGCCACCCTGTGCCTGGCTCTGCTACTTCCATGGCTCTCACTAGCACCTCCACACAGTCCCTGCGTGAGGCAGGCACAGATGTAGGAATTTATGGCTTATTGAACAACCCCTGAGAAAGAAGGGGAGGTCCTGGGACTGGAAGACATGGCATCTTCCTAAAAGGGGGGTTAGGTAGTTTTTGTGAATCACAGTGAGAGGAAGCCCTCTAGCCTAAAAAGGGAGAGTGGGTCAGGAACACCGAGTAGGGTTATTGAGCCTCAGATTGCTAGGATGAGAACACTGAACCAACCACTGCCCAGTGGAAGAGGAGTGTGGAGCAGGGTCACAGAAAAGGGAATGGACCCAAGGCACCTTAGGGACAAGGGAAAGGGCATTCATCTCCAGGTGCTCACGCTGGTAGTCCAGAGGTTAACTGCATAGGCCAGAGCTTCTTTCTGGTTGAGTGCCTTCATTTCCTGCTGTTTTTGCCTGAACTTCTGGGCCTCACCCTCCTCATTGGCAAAGCTCCGGACTGTAGGCATGGCTGACAAAACCTCAATGGCCACCTGGCTGGACTTTGCCAGAGATTCCTGCACCTGTGCTGCCAGTACCTGTGGAGACATAGACAAGAGATGTCACACAGGATTGGCAAACCACAAAGAAACTAGTACCTGGGTTACCTGGTTAAAGGTTAAAGGTGAGAAGAGACAGAGGGACAGGAGAGAAGTAAAAGGGACACGGATCTACCCCTTGGATACTAAAGGGATCCAGAAGACAAGAAAATGACTCGGGAGGCTGATGGCAGGGGTGGGGGGACGGGCATCATATTCTTGAGATTAGCTTAGCAGTCATGTTCTTAAAGACCAATTGTGGGCAGAAGTTAGAAGACACTGAGAATATGAAGATCAACCCTCCCACTGAGTGTGGGAACACAGACTATAGAGACCAGGAGTCCATGAATGGAGAATCACTGAGGTGCCAGGAAAGAAATCTGGGAGGAATTGAGTGGGAGATGAGAGTCTGTAAGTTGAGGCAACTCCCTGGACATACCTGGTACCACTTCCCCAGCTTCTCAGGCAGAAGGAAAAGCAGAGGCAAGGCAACTAGGGTGACGACGGTGAGGGACAGTGATCCCCAGAGCATGAGCCCCAAGAGACACAGCCCCCGCACCAGGTACCACAGCAACAGGCTCAGCTTCTCACTCAGAGACTCACTCAGGG
This sequence comes from Anoura caudifer, assembly GCA_004027475.1. Classification (NCBI taxonomy): domain Eukaryota; kingdom Metazoa; phylum Chordata; class Mammalia; order Chiroptera; family Phyllostomidae; genus Anoura; species Anoura caudifer. The sequence continues at coordinate 26,944 of PVKU01008253.1, forward strand.
TGGATGTATCCTCTGTTATCCGAGATGTGATGGCTCCTGCCAGGGGTGGGAGAAAACAGAGTGGAGTGACTGATGGTCTCAGAGGAACGGGAGGGACTGGCAGTGAGCCAGGATGCCAGGGGGAGGATTTTCAACATGGTTTTCTAAGGGTGGTAGGGAAAAAAAGGTCAGGGGGTATAGGGAAGTTCTGAGATTTCAATACAGGGAGAGTGTGTTAGAGCAGAAAAGTCTGGCTAAAAGCCTTCATTTAACTATACAGAAATTGACACCCATGTAAACTCCCACTTCTCGGCAGATTTGCGTTTCTTGAAGAACTTGTGCATCCCACTCTGCACACGTAGGCTGGAACAGCTTAAGCTGATCATGTGACAGAGCTGGAGAAAAACAGAGGGTCCTGCTGGAGAGCAGTCCTGGACCTGTGATGTCGATGACTTCTATCGAATAAGACTCCATGGGTCTCTATGGTTCATTCCTCCTTTCTACTTATTGAGCCTCCTGCTGTATGTAGGAGGAAAGAGACTTTTTATTTCTGTAATGCTAAGAATTCTGGCTCTCTGCACCCCTGTTAGATCTCTACCAAGCACTGAATTAGAAATCAAGAAATGGGTTCTGTCCCCAAGTTCATCTCTAACCATATGTGACCATGCACATTTCAGCATTTAGGGTCTAGGCCTCAGTTTCCTTTTCTGTAAAATGAGGCACTTGGGCTCTGTGATCTTGAAATTTCCAGGTTTGCCGATTCTTCTAAATATGCATATAGTGATAAATTTATGTAAAAGTCTTGGGTGGAAAACTAGTTTTTTCTAAAGGCAAAGAGTACAATGTTTTGCTCTGGAGGCACACCAAGAATAAGAAATGACAACCTCTATGAGTGAGAGGGAGATCAAGGCTGTAAGTAAAAGGGGACACATGGGGATATAACTAGCATGTGGATGTATAAAGAAGGAGTTCCAGGAGAAACCTGTTTGGTTCTGTTGGAAAAACTCTGTTTCCTGGCGGAGGACAGCGTGAAACACCTCGCCCTGCAAGTGGCTGTGCACCTGGCCCATGGTGCTGTTGTAGATCCCATCACCCATGAACTCCAGCACTGCACTAGAGACAGAGACAGAAGGTGGAGGGTCAGGGTGTGTTCAAGGAGCCGAGAGAAGGTTCCCACAGAAGTGCGCTTCGGAGGGCACTTTTTCAGAGTCCCCCATTCTCAGCCTTCCTCCGCGGGCTGCAGACCTGGCTACGGTGAGAATGGACATGAGAGTTATGTTTCGAGTGAAGGCAGTGGCTGCCCCATCTTGTAGAATCCAGTCAGTGAGGCGGCCGGTGAAGAATGGAATGGCCATCTCGCCTGGGGAGGAAGAAGAGAGAGGTGTCAGTGACAAATATCAAGTCTCAGCAGGTCAGCCAGGATCAGTCTGCCCCAGCGCAGCCCGCTTCCACCCCTCACCAATGTTCGGGAGGGCAGCGCAGGGACAACACTGAGAACAGAACCCTGCACCTGAACGGCCTCCCTGGAACTCACAGTCCTGGGGCCCCATCAGACCCTTACGAGTTGAATTAGGAAGCCAGAGGTCATGGAGCAAGACGCACGCGTATGAAAGACGCTGCCCGAGAGGAAAGGCCCTGCCCCGGGTGGTCCAATGAAGCAGTGCCTGGAGTCCTGACTTCTGACTCCCACCCGGTCCAGAGGTGGCATCCTCAACTCCGCAGCTGGGTCGTCTCCCCCTGATCCACATTTCCCAGAACTCACTAACCTATCTCACTGACCATGCCTCTTGATTCCTGCCCAGTCCCCTGGCACCCGTCCCTCTCCCCTGAATCCCTTACCAAGACAGGAGAGGATCAATAAGACCAGAACAAGTGGGAGGCGGCGTATCTCTGAGCCCAGGCAGCCTAGAAGCCGACGCACCGTGTCTCCTGAACTGCCGTGACATCCCCGCGCCCAAAGGCTCCTAAGTTTATGCCACAGGGCAGCTGCGGGCAGTGCCGCCGCGTAGCTAAGGGCGAAGACGTCGAGGCGACTTCCCCAGTGCAGTAGCCCGGTGCTGTCGGCGTTCCTGGGGCCTCCCCACGAGCTCAGCTCACGGAACAAGGCAAGTCCGGGCAGGGCCAAGCCCAGTGCCGCCGCCAGTGGCTCTAAAGAAGGCAGCCATCCCTGGACTCCACTGCTTTCACTCTTGATGCCAGCTGTGGCCCTGAGGACCCCACGGGTCCCCAGCCACAGCCCGGCCCAGCGGCTCAGGCCCACCACCCAGACCCGGAGCAGCGGCAACGCGGCGGGCACCAGCAGGGACGATACTCCGGGCAGCGCTGGCCGGAGCAGCACCCAGTCGGCGAGAAGCAGCAGCGCTGCCCCCAGCCACGCGAGGGAAGCTCGAGAGAGGCAGAGACACCCGCAGGGAGCGGGGGACCCTGAGCTGGCCATTGCGTGCGGCGATCCTGCCGGGCGCGGGACCCTCTGCGGTCCCGGCTGGGCTGGAGGCTCGCTGTGCTGCCAGAGTCCCCTCTCGGGCGCGCGGCGATTCCCGGCGGAGGGAGAAGGGCGGGCCGGGACGGTGCTCCCGGGAAGTCCCGAGAACCGGCCAAGCCTAGTGGCGCTGGCCAGAAGCGGGCGGTTTAGGGGAAAGAGAAAACGAAAGCGCCGTGGGCTCACTGGATCCGCCCACTTACCAACGTGCCAGCCCAGAAGATCATGAGAAAGGGCGTGGAAATCAGACCTGAGGTTCCGGGGAGCAGCGTCGGTGCTCTCCCTTCTCCATCGCTCACACCCGCCCCCCCCCCCTCCTTTCTCGGCGGGCTCCAGCTAATCCACTTGTAGAGACTTCCCCACCCCCTCCTCAGGGAGGGGCTCTTTGGTCACTAGTCTCCAGGCAGATCTGCCCCACACAGGTTAGCGCCTAGGTGCGAGCCTCGCGGAGAGGACTTTAGCGCCCCCTGGCGGGCATGGCGAGGGGCGGGGCCGCAGCTGCTAGCTGCGCACAGTCCCAGGTCGGAATTCAGTGCCCCAGGCAGCGAGCAGTGCGGCGCCGCGATGCTGCCGGCGGGACCAGCAACAGGGGACTTACCCCGGGCCGGAGAAGTCCACACTGGGGTAATCAGTCTGGGTTTAAGAGTTAGCAGAAGGGTGGAGGAGGTGGAGCGACTGGGGGCTCTGGAAGCACGAAGGAGTGAGTGCGGAGACTAACAACAGTGAGGAGGTAGCTTGTAGTCCTCAGTGCCCCAGTCCCCGCAATGAATATAGGGCGTTTCTGTTCTGAAGGGGATCATCTAGGGGCCCACGAGGGGACTGGGCCCGCGAGGCTGGTGGCGAAGGGGGTGCTTTGGTTCTTAGCTGGAATCTCTAAAGCGCTTTCGCTTTCACTCTGTCTAGAAAGAGGGGTGGCTAAATCAAGGCAGGGGATTAGAGAAGGTGCAAAGAGATAAGGAAATGGTGCCCTGCGTGAAACACGATAGCATTTGGGAGAGAGTAATATGGACATTGAATGAGAAGGGCCAACTCATCACGCAGACTTTTGATAAATTGGCACCTGGGTAATCATGGCCCCAGCACCGATAATGTGGGTTCCATGTGAGACGGTGGTGCCCTTCCCCAGCTTGGCCCAGAAGGGTGACAGCTTCCATCCCTGTCCACTGCCATGCATGCGCCAGGGACTTTGCCAGAGGGGTGGGGGGTGGCAGCCCAACGCTGGCTGGCTTCTGCTCCCAGACTATTGCCCCTACCTTCTGTTGGGGGCACTTTGTTACAGAGGATTAACCCTGAGGATGTGGTTGCCCCTGTCCTCTGGGCCTCTCTTCGGTAAATCAGTAGGTAAACCAATGTTCAGGAAAGCACTGCTCGGACAGTAGACAGTATCCCTAGGGCCAGAGTAATTTACGGAGTGGTGAGAAGTTAGAAAATCTCCCATCGCTGCCAGTGGGCCGCAGAAAGTAGGAAATAGAAGCCCATCAGGAGATAACAGTTAGACCTGGATTCTAGTCTCTGGTCTGCTATTAATTATGTGACCTTGGACAAGTCACTTACCTTCTCTATGACTCAGTTTCTCATTTGAACCAAGGATCTTTAAGGCTTTATCCAACTCAATAAAAGTGGGAAAAGTGTACCTTTATCCTCCTTTATGCTTCCTTAATTTCTTTTCTTGACCTGGAAAAATCAGCTCAAACTCTTCAAACCATTTCTTAGTACAGATCTCTTCTCCTGACTGCTGAGTTTCTATTTACCTCTTCATCAGAAATTGTTAAATGAAATCTTTGTTTTAAACTGCCTCGTGAGCTTTCCTGCTTTCCTCCTTCCTTAAGACACAGCCCTGCTGACCACAGTCCCCTTCAATGTTTTCCTGTGTTCATTACACTGAAGGGCTCGGTCCTAATTAAGGAGGGTGTGGGTGGAGGATTCTGGACCCAAAATAGACCTGAACTTGTTTCCAAGGTCACAGTAGTTGCTCTGTCAGGTCCGTACCACATGTGCACACACAAGCGCATGTGGTGGAGATTGTAATTCACTTGTGGGGCTGCCTCACTGGTGCTTGGAATGGCCCCCTGAGCCAGACTTCTGCCTCCAGGAGCCTCATCCCCAACTCTCCCTTTGCAGTGGGAAGGATTCCACTCGGAAGGTTGGGGTGTACACTGCAGTCCCTCCTGCGCTGTACCACGGCCAGGCTGTGTCATTCCTTTGCATCCAGGAGGGACAGTGGAGAAAATGGGAAGATGGAGAAAAGTCCTCTACTGGGAGTCAGATCTGGCCTGAATAAATGTGTGACCTTGAGCCAGTCCCCTCCCCTCTCTGGGAATGTCTCCTCACCTGTGACCTGAGGGGATCAGGGCTCTTCTTGCTCTGACATCCCATCCTCTGTGTCTCTGCAGACAACCATTATGGCAGTAGAGTTCCATGGAGGTGTTGTGGTGGGTTCTGATTCTCGGGTGTCTGCAGGGTAAGTATCAGTGAAGGTATATGCTTTGGAAAGAAGCTAATGGCCCCAAATATGCAATTTTTTTGCCCATTCATGAAGAGCATGGTGAACTAGAACTTTGGAGAAATGGAGTTAACCTTTCAAAAAGATCACTATAATAAGGTATTGGGTGGATGCTTGGGTCTCTGAATTCACGGAGGAGGTCCAGGGCCTGAATGGTATGTTGCCTGTCCCTGGAAGGAACAGGGTCTGAGAAAGGGATGCGGATAGAGACTTGAGGGGCCTGCCATCCATCTATATTCAGAGATAGAAAAGATGGTTCTGACAACCAGGTATCCTGGTTTCTCATCTGTCACATGTTGAACTAATTGTGTCTTTCCCCCTCCTTGCCAGTTTCCTCACATGCAAAATGAATACGAGATTAGAGCAATATTACTTTATGTTCTACAGAACACATAACTTCCTCAGGATGGTTAACAGTAAAGAAAAATTGATAAGAGTGGCATTATTCTTAACTTAATATTTTTTATTTTATTATAAAATCTAAGCCTGAAAATAAGTGTAATTTTGATTACTTGCAGTGGTTCATTTACTTGAGATGATGTTTTGCTTCCTGCTTTAATCCAAGCATTAAATTTCATGCACTCCGTGCTGTTCTCCTGTCAAATAAATTTGGGAACCACTGGACAATCTCCTGCAACTCTAACACTGATGACTGTTGACTCCTTCCCTACAGACAGGCTGTGGTGAACCGGGTGTTCGACAAGCTGTCCCCCTTACACCATCGCATCTACTGTGCGCTCTCTGGTTCGGCTGCTGACGCCCAGGCTGTGGCTGACATGGCTGCCTACCAGCTGGAGCTCCATGGGTATGAAGCTTTGGGGTCCTCACACTACCCCTGCTAGAGCTCCCCCAACCAGTGAACCCCCATACAGTGAGTGCCCTGTTCCAGGAGCACTGCACTGGAAATTTAAAGAAAAATTCTGGTTTTAACTCCTGCTTTTATTAACTTTTAACTGGCAGCACTCGCATGTCTCCAGGCTGATTCCCACATCCATAAAGTGGAGATAATAGTACCTACCCAATTCACCAGATAGTTATTTTGAGAATCATATGATAGATGTGAAGGAAGTTTGAAAACTGTACATCACTATCCTAACATAAATAATAAGGAATAAAATGATGATGTGGCCCATGCATCACATCACCCTATGGGAAACCAAGGTCACTGGGGTGGAAGTAATGCTTATCTGCTTTTACCCCCAAGAACAGGGCTCTGGTAGCCCAGAGAGTCGTATCATTGGTCAGGGAGGGCGTGGTGGGTGGAACAGGGTAAAGGAAAGAAATGATTGAAATCTTCTTACCAGTCGATGGTGTGGTTTGACTCCCCTGCACATGTGGGAGGGGAGCTGGAGTTTGACCCCTATTGTAGCTACAGGTTTCAGGTGTCACTTGGCAAAGCCAATGGTAATGGCACACAAGGGTAGAACAGCAGGAAATTATATTGACCCTTCTTTCTAACATTTCCTTCAGGATGGAACTGGAAGAACCTCCACTTGTTCTCGCTGCTGCAAACGTGGTAAGAAATATCAGCTATAAATACCGGGAGGAACTGTCTGCACACCTCATGGTAGCCGGCTGGGACCAACGCCAAGGTGGCCAGGTGGGTCTCTCCCAGTGCACTCTCTCCCTTGGGATTCCTCACTCCCCTTGACAGGGAGCTGGAGATCATTTGCCCTTCTAGCATTGAGTTCCAAAGACACTGCCTCTAAAAATGTGGGGCAGTCTGCACTGATGGGGGTAGGAGATGCTGAGGCTTCACTGCAGACCATGGAGACCACCTGCTTGTCTCAGTGGCAAGAAGAGGACTGGTTCTTCTTTAGTCTGACTTGAGGATGCCTCCCCCAGGTATATGGAACCCTGGGAGGAATGCTGACTCGACAGCCCTTTGCAATTGGTGGCTCTGGGAGCACCTATATCTACGGTTATGTGGATGCAGCATATAAACCAGGCATGTCCCCTGAGGAGTGCAGGCGCTTCACCACAGATGGTAATTACCAAGTGGACGGGTACCAGAGGGAGGAGTTTTAATGTGGGAAGGATGTAGAGTAGGAGGAACAGGTAGAGGAATATGTTGGATGACCATTTAATTTAATGTCCAACTGGGACACTTTCGAAAGTGAAAGGGGGCAGGACAAATGCTAAACTATATAGATGGGACTTCAGGACAAAGTTCTGTGTACAGCAAATTAAGATAAGTGGTTCCTGTAAGAACCAGTGGTGTGCTGGAGCTGTTTTGGGCTAGCTCATGAGGGCCAACTGTCAAATATTCAAGGATTTGGGATCCTTGGTTCATGGATCATGGTAGGAATATTGAGACCATGGACATTCGGATATATTTGATATAAGGTGGGGGTTTTTGTTTTTCTTTTTTTTTCTTTTTCTTTTTTTTTTTTTTACTTTTAGGTTGGTTTATTAACACACCACCTAATATGCCTCTCTAGGAGATGGGTTTTGAGGTTGGAAGGTGGTAGTAGGCATATGGACAGGAGGGGAGGGAAATGACTTTCGAAGTTGAGCCATTCTCTCTCTCCCTCTCTCTCCAACTTGAACCCTCTGCAGCTATTGCTCTGGCCATGAGCCGGGATGGCTCCAGTGGGGGTGTCATATACCTGGTCACTGTTACAGCTGCTGGTGTGGACCATCGAGTAATCCTGGGCAATGAGCTGCCGAAATTCTATGATGAGTGAATCTTCCTCAGACGCCTCTCCTTATTTTGTAATAAACTCTCTAATAAGTGGCCCAGCCTGGTCAATGGGAAATGGGTATTCAGAGAAATGAAGCTTAGGGAAGGGGCTCCTTCCACCCCAGCTGTCAGCATGCCCTTTTTGTTCTTTTGCCCCCAGGTCTAAAACACCGTTCCCAGGAAAAGAAGGGTGGGGGTATACCAGAAAGAGCCCCACACATGGCAGGTCATCATGTACTGAGTGATACTGAAATATTAGAAACAATAAAAATTCATTCTGACACCCCAAGGATGAGGGTGGAAGTTGAAGAGTAGGGATTCATCCCTTTAAGGCTAATTTTCAAGGCTTACATTAGACCAGCAATTTTCAAGTGGTGTGCCGCAGTGACCAGTGTGCGGCAAAAGTTTTTAAAAGCAATACCTCCCCATTTAGTCAGGGGCACGGACCTCTTTTCCCTTAGATTGTCAAATTTAAAAATGAAAACAGCCAACACAACACTAGCCATTAGGTGTAGCTGAATCAAAGTTATACTATTTTTTGTCAGATCAGGAAAAATATATTTTTCAGTGTGGCACAGAATTTTGGTAATTGGTCTATGTGTGCCATGAGGTGAACAAGGCTGAAAACCACTGGCCTAGACTGAGAGGCATATAAGATAGTGATACATGTGAGAGGTCGCTAAGGGCACCAGCAGTCTCACCTGGAAAAGAGTTTCTTTCATAATGCATTCATTTGACTAGAGCTCAGCATGTGATAATACTTAGACTTTCTTAAAAAGCATTTCAAAGGGGGCACTTGTGAATTTCAAAGGATAATAACAACCCCCCAAAATCTATATTTATTAAACAAGGCATTTGCTAAATGCCTATAAACTTTATCTCTTAGAACCCCAACAAAAAAGCCTGTATGTATGGTGTCAGCTGGTGGCTGTTGGAGCCCATACAACGCCAACAGGAGCTCTCAGCTGGGGTGTGGTGAAGGATGCTTTACTTAGTGCAAACAGCTCGCTGATGATACAGCACAGCTGTGGAACTGCTCACTTGTGATAAAGCATGGCTGGGAAGCCACCCTGGGGCCAGGCCTCTCTCCAGCTAGCCAGCTCAGCTCTGTCCTGGTCCAATCGATCCTGTCCTGGTCTTCTGTGGGGAAACACAGACTTCACTCTTGGGTGGGAAGGGGAGCTGGCTTATATTGACAGGAGTCCTCACCCCTAGTCCCTGACTGGTCCATTCTCATGCAAATGAGAACTCCAAATCCTTAAAATTTGATTGGTCAAAAAGAGACTGTACTGATTGGTCAGAATAGATCCACTCTGATTGGTCAGATCTGTGCAGTTCCAATTGGACAGGAAAAACCTCAATTTTATTGTTTAAAATAGGATTCCAGGGACTCCTTTATAAGGGCTAGCTCAGATGGCAGGAAGACAGTGTAGACCTCTCCCTGAAGTGCATTTTGTGCAGAGGTCCCTCTGCAGAAACGGCTTCTAGGCATTGCTTTTTTTTTTTTTTTATTTGAGCCCAGTTAGCCATCAGAAGCCCTTTTGTCTCAGGATTCACAATAGGTCCTACTACTACTTCTATTAAAGGACAGATTAGGGCTTAGAAAGAGCAAGTCACTTGACCAAACTCATAGCAAGTTCAAAAGCTGAAATCTGCCTTTCCTCCCAGTACATAAAACTTCCCGTTCCCTCAAGCTTCATATATCAGCTCCTTGAAATCTGCAATCATTAGTCAAGCATGTTAGTTGCCACTTACAAAATCGAAGTTGTTACCAGATGCTTGAGATAACTGTATTAAAGAAGTCGAGTTCTGGTCCTATCTTTGCTGTGCACTTCCTGAGTGACAGCACAAATTATTCTCCACTGGGGCCCTCATTGTCTCTTCTGTCAAATGAAATTGTTGAGTGACTTCTACTGCAGTTTACCGCTTTGACATTCAATGCCAGTTTGCTAACAAGTGAGCAGTGAAGACATACATGAGGACTTAGAAATCTTAGTAGGCTCCCTTGGAAGCTCTGTCTGCTTGTCTTTCTGGACCTCAGGCTAAACATAGAAATTCAAATTACCCTAAAAACAGTCTTATGCCTTTGAGGGGAGGATCTAAAATTACTAGATCCTTGAGTTCTTTCTAGCCATGATATTTAATTTATTTTAAAGTTAAAAATAATAGTTTAGGCCCTGGCTGGTATAGCTCAGTGGGTTGAGAGTGGGCTGTGAACCAAAGGGTCGCAGGTTCGATTCCCAGTCAGGGCACATGCCTGGGTTGCAGGCCAATTCCCAGCAGGGGACACATGAAAGGCAACCATACATTGATATTTCTCTCCCTCTCCCTCTGTCCTACCCTTCCCATCTAAAGATAAATAAATAAATAATCTAAAAGAAAAAAGAAAAAAAAGAAACCACAGCAGATTGTGAAGAGTCAAAACTTGGAAAGACAACGCCTTGGGGTTGTTTTCAATTGTTTTTCCTCTTTCTTCTCATGGTCTCCAGTGAGAATTGCAGTGCAGAGCCAGGAGACACACCTTGTTCTGGCCAAAGGAACCGAGAAAAGGGATCCTGTGGGTGGGAGAGTGTAGGGGAACCTCCAAAACAGGAGTGGGAAGAAGGGAAGTCCCTCACTCATGAGGCATGAACCTCATGAGCACCGGTGACCACTGGGCTGCACAAACCTGCGACATGCCTGAAACCCCACAGCAAAGACTTAGACCTTTTAAAAGCAGAAGGCTGTCTTTTTCTTTATTTTGGCCAACAAATTATTGTTCTTATGCCCCTTATTCCAAAAAGGGCTTATAGCAACTTACAGAGACAACACAATTTAAAAAGAAGAAAGAGCCCTGGCTGGTCTTGCTCAGTGGATTGAGCGCTGGCCTATGAACCAGGGGGTTGTCTATTTGATTACCAGTCAGGGCACATGCCTGGCTTGCAGGGCCAGGTCCGGGGTTTGGGGGAGTGCAGGTGGGGATGCGAGAGGCAGCCCATCGATGTTTTGCTTGCACAATGATGTTTCTCTCCCTCTCTTTCTCCCTCCCTTCCACCCTCTCTAAAAATAAATGAATAAAATTTTTTTTTTAAAAAAAGAAGAGAAAAAGAAATTGGAACAAAGAAAAATAAAGTTTAGAAATAAGTGAAGCCAAACAGACTCATGAATAATCGAGTCTAAGTGATGTTGCACAAAATGCAAAGAAACCAAGAAGGGGGAGGGTTAATATTAGTATTAAATGTGCTATTAAGGGGGTAATTTTATTGGCCTTGGCTGGGTAGCTCAGTTGATTAGAATGTCCTCCCTATAGGCCAAGGCTGCAGGTTCCATCCTCAGTCAGGGCAAGTACAAGAATCAACCAATGAATAATTGGAACAACAAATCAATGTTTCCCTTTCTCTCCTGCTCTTCCTTTCTCTCTAAAATCAATTAAATGTTTTTAATTCCTTTAAAAAAAGCAGTTAGCTTAATTGAAAGTATTATTACTTAAAAAAAAGAAGAAGAAGAAGAAGAAGAAGAGATCACGACTTCCGGCCAAGATGGATGCGTAGCTGGACACGCTGTGCCTCCTCTCACAACCAACATTAAGGACAACAAAAATATAGAACCAAAAAAAAAAAAGAAAACCCAATCAGGACAGAGAGAAAATTGAATTGTGCAGGAGTCTGACAACAACAATTCACCCAGACCGATAAGAAGGGCAGAGTCAGCGGCTGGCAGAGTCGGATTGCAGCGGGATAAGCCGGTGGTGGTCCCAGGCACATGCAGTCAGTCCAGGTGCACAGGCGGCGGCGTTGCCAAATGCAGGGAGGCCAGGCGGAGCGCACAAAAGGTGGACCGCAGACACACATTTGCGAACAGATAAACCAGGCGAAAATGGGCAGCAAGACAGGCTGAGCAACACAGGGCCCCAGTGCCAGGAAGTGAAGCCTAAAAGCACCCATTGAAAATACTTGTAGGGGCTGAGGTGCCAGGAGGGAGTCCTAGCCTCAAAGGAGAGTTTGTTGGGGAGACCCATGGGGTCCTGGAGTATGTGCAGGCACACTCACACTGAAATCAGCACCAGAAGGGCCCAATTTGATAGGGGAAAGTGGCTGACAGACCTGGAATCTTCGAGACAGTCTGGAGCAAGCGCCATTGTTCCCTCTCGGACCCCGCCCCCACATCCAGCATCACAACCCAGTAACTGGGCTGCCCCACCCTGGTGAACGCCTAAGGCTCCGCCCCTCACTATGTAACAGCCACAACCAGACAAAAATAAAAAAAAACAAAACCAAGGATGGCTCAAAAGGGAGAACAAACTGGGGCCCAGAGCTAATTCATCTGAGCGACCAGGAGGTGGTCAACCTATTGGATGCAGAGCTCATAGCACTGGTAGCCAACCTATCAGAAGCACAGTTCAAAGCTCTGGTGATTAGGAAGCTCACAGAATTGGTTGATTTTGGTCGCAAATTAGAGGAACAAATGGAGGCTACAATAAGTGAAATGAAGGAAAATGCACAGGGAACCAATAGTGATGGGAGGAAAACTGGGACTCAAATCAATGGAGTGGACCAGAAGGAAGAAACAAACAAACAAATAGAAAACAAGGAAGACACAAGAATTCAAAAAAATGAGGAGAGGCTTAGGAACCTCCAGGACATCTTTAAACGTCCCAATATCCGAATTATAGGGGTACCAGAAGGGGAAGAGGAAGAGCAACAAGTGGAAAACTTATTTGAACAAATAATAAAGGAGAACTTCTCCAATCTGGCAAAGGAAGTAGACTTCCAGGAAGTCCAGGAAGCTCAGAGAGTCCTAAAGAAGTTGGACTCAAGGAGGAACACACCAAGGCACATCATAATGACATTAGCCAAGATTAAAATGAAGGAGAGAATTCTAGAAGCAGCAAGGGATAAGGGCACGGTCACCTACAAAGGAGTTCCCATCAGACTGTCAGCTGATTTCTCAAAAGAGACCTTACAGGCAAGAAAAGGCTGGAAAGAAGTATTCCAAGTCATGAAAGTCAAGGACCTACATCCAAGATTGCTCTATCCAGCAAAGCTTTCATTTAGAATTGAAGGGCAGATAAAGTGCTTCTCAGATAAGGTCAAGTTCAAGGAGTTCATCATCACCAAGCCCTTATTATATGAAATGATAAAGGGACTTATCTAAGAAAAAGAAGATAAAAAATATGACAGCAAAAAGACAGCAAACTCATAAATATTAACCACCACACCTAAAACAAAAGCAAACTAAGCAAACAGCTAGAACAGGAGCAGGAACACAGAAATGGAGATTACATGGAGGGTTTGCAACAGGGGAGTGGGAGGAGGAGAGATGGAGAAAAGGTACAGAGAATAAGTAGAATAGACGGTGGGTAGAAAATAGACAGGGGGAGGGCAGGAATAGTGTGGGAAAAGTAGAAGCTAAAGAATTTATGAAACATGGACATGAACTAAAGGGGGGAATGTGGGTGGGAGGGGGTGTGAAGAGTGGAGGGGAATGATGGGGGAGAAATGGGACAACTGTAATAGCATAATCAATAAAATATAATTTTTTAAAAAAGAAGTAAAGCCAAGGGGTAAAACTAATATGCAACATAAATATCTTTTTTAAAAAGTGTGTGCTGGAACTGTCTTATACTGGCTAATAAGAGCAGATTGTAAAGTAGTCATGAATCTTGAAAGGAAGCTGTTAAGTAGTGGCAGGTGGACCTTGACCGTGGTGAAAATATTTATGCCACAGAAGCCAGCAATGCCACCAGTCAGAGTTTTCCCTCCAGAGAGCCAGATTACCAGGACACACACTTATCAGCCAGCTATAAATGGTAGGAACCAACTGGTTCTGAGCCATGGGGCAGTGAAAGTGAAGAAGGAAATGAAATTAGGTACAAGATTCAAAAGATTCACTAAGAAATGAAAAGCCATAAAAAGAAAATTTTCAAGTCACAGAACATTTACTGAAATAGAATATACACTAGGCCGCATAGGAAACTCCAATAAATTCCAAGGTATTTGTATCTTTGAAAATACCTACATTCTGTGGTCAGACTGTATATAAAATCAGAAATTAAGAACAAAAGGATACCTGAGGTTCTCATGGTATGCAAACTAAGAAAAAATTGATAAATTACATGGATTTTAAAAGCAATCATAAAGGAAATTAACTCATTTAGAACAAGGTAGTAAAAATGTTACATATCAAACTTTGATATGTAACAGTTAAACAGTTAAAATAGTACTTAGAATTTTATATCTTCAAATATACATTTATTAGAACAAGAAAACTTAAAAGTAAATAACCTAAAAATTCTTCTAAAAATCTAGAATAAGGGCAATTGAGCAAACCTAAAGAAATAAGAGGGAAATTATAATGATAAGAATAGAAAGCAATTTAATAGAGAACAAAACTATGTAGTAAAGACTCACAAAACCCAAAGCTGCTTCTTAAAAATTATTTGTGAGATATTCAGACTTAGAACCAGACTGACCATGAATAAAGGGGCAAAAGGAATGAATAAACAAAGTACAGAATGAAAAGGAGGGAATAGCTATCAGATATAATAGATAAGAAAAATGGTTTTATGAACAAGTATATGCTAATAAATTTGAAAACCTCTGTGAGATAGATAAATTTCTAGAAAAATTTAAGCTACCAAAATTATCAAGAATACAAAATTTGCTATGCCAGTAAACACTGAAGAAATAGAAAAAGTTGCCAAATACCTCTGATAAAAATAATTTGTTGAAAAAAACTGTCCAGATGGTTTCACAGGTGAAAATCATCAAACATTCAAGTAATATGCAACTCTTAACCTATATATTTTTCCAGAAAACAGGAAAAAAAAGATTAAAAGCTGCCCTGGCTGGTGTAGCTCAGTGGATTGAGCATGGGCCTGTGAACCAAAGGATGGCAGTTTGATTCCCAGTCAGGGCACGTGCCTGGGTTGTGGGCCAGTTCCCAGCAGGGGACGCACTAGAGGCAACCACACATTGATGCTTCTCTCCCTCTCTCCTTCCCTTCCCCTCTAAAGATAAATAAATAAAACGTTTAAAAAAATTTTTTAAAAAGATTAAAAGCTGCTCAGCTAATGTTATCAGGCTAGCATAACCTTGATTTCAAATTGAGCTATGGAAAAGTCAAGGAAAGAAAATTGGCCAATTTCACCTTGAACATTGTTGGGAAGAATAAATAATTATTTATGAACTGAATTCAACAGTATTAAAAATAATAATTCTATATCAACATTAAATGGAGAATCCTTAGAATGCAAAGATACTTCAATATAACAAAATATATCACTATAAGTCACCATATTCATAGACTAAAGAGGAAAAATCCCCTGCTTTTCTCAATCAATTTATAAAGTTAAGTATCCATTTATAATTTGTGAAAAAACAGTTAAGGAACCAGGAATCAAATAAACTTTGTTATCTTAGTAAAGGTTATATTCCAAAGATCTGTGATGAGCAGCATACCGAATGGTCATCATAGCTGCAAACCAAAGTGTCACCAATTCAATTCCCAGTAGGGGCACACACCTGGGTTGCTGGCCAGGTCCTCAGTAGGGAGCATGTCAGAGGCAACCACACATTGATGTTTCTCTCCCTCTCTTTCTCACTCCCTTCCCCTCTGTCTAAAAATCAATAAATAAGATTTTTTTATAAAAGAATATATATTAGGACAAAGGTCTTCAAATAGCTAAGCAAAACTTTAATTAAATGCAATATAAAGAGAAACTTTTCTTAAAAAACATTAAGACATTATATGGAACTATGATATTATGGCCATCAGATATATGAAAAGACTCTCAACTTCACTAATCACCAGAGACATGCAAATTACAACCACAGTGAGATACCATCTCACACCTGTTAGAATGGTTATCATTAATAAATCAACAAACAAGTGCTGGACAGGATGTGGAGAAAGAGGAACCCTTTTGCATTCTTGGTGAGAATGCAGATTGGTGCAGCCACTGTGGAAAGCAGTATGGAGATATCTTGAAAAATTAAAAATGGATCTGCCTTTTGACCTAGAGATCCTACTTCTGGGAATATATCCAAAGGAACCCAAAACACTAATTCAGAAGAATATAAGAACCCCTTTGTTTATTGTAGTGTTATTTACAATAGCCAAGATACGGAAGCAGCCCAAGTGTGCATCAATAGATGAGTGGATAAAGCAACTATGGGACATTTACACAATGGAATGCTACTCCAAAGAAAATTTTACCCTTTCCAACAGTATGGATGGACCTGGAGAACATTATGCTAAGTGAAATAAGCCAGTCAGAGAAAGACAATTACCATATGACTTCACTCGTATGTGGAATCTAATGAACAAACTGAACTAACAAGGAAAATGGGGACAGACTCATAGATGGAGAGCTGTCCATCTATGGACATCTATGGCCACTGGGGGAGGGAAAGGGAAGGAGTGGAGGGATTTAGCAAAAAGGAAAAAAAGACTCATGGACATGGACAACAGTGTGGCAATTGATGGGGGGAGGGAGGTATAAAAGGACTAAATCATAATGGGAATAAATACAATAAAGATTAAATTTTAAAAAAGAGAAAAATCATACTATAAATCCAATAGTTTTCTTTTTATTTTATTTTTTAATTGCTGTTCAAGTACAGTTTTCTGCCTTTTACGCCCATCCCAGCCCACCCCCCAGCCCTCCCCACCTCTCTCCCATTTCCACCCCCCCTAGTTTTTGTCCATGTGTCCTTTATACTTGTTCCTGCAAACCCTTCCCTTTTCCCCTGAAATTCCCTCCCCTCTCCCCTCTGGTCACTGTCAGCCTGTTCTCAATTTCAGTGTCTTTGGTTATATTTTGCTTATTTGTTTGTTTTGTTGATTAGGTTCCTGTTAAAGATGAGATCATATAGTATTTGTCTTTTACCGCCTGGCTTATTTCACTTAGCATAACACTTTCCAGTTCCATCCATGCTGTTGCAAGGGGTAGGAATTCCTTCTTTCTTTCTGCTGCATAGAATTCCATTGTGTAAATGTACCATAGTTTTTTGATCCATTCATTTACTGATGGGCACGTTGCTTCCAGCAATAGTTATCTTAAAAATATAATAAATTGACAAAGGAATGGAAATCCAAAATGAGATATGGAAGTAGAAAGCTGACAGACAAGCCCATATACATATGGGAACCTAATATACAATAAAATTGGCACCAAAAATTAATAAGGAAATTATGGAATGTTTAATAGTTGTTATTATAAAAAAATGAATCACATATGAGGAAACACAAAGCTAGATCCTGACCTAATGCCACATACAATAGCAGGTGAATTGAAGCCCCAAAAGAGGAATGCAAAACTTTAAATGCGATAGAATAAAACATAAAAATTACCTGTGTGACTAGAGACAAAGAAGGACTTTTTTATATAACCCCCCCAAACCATAATGGGAAATATTTCATTGCATCAAAATTAAAGACTTTTTTAAAACAAAGACTATGGACAACTCTTACAGACAAATAACAGAATGGGAGAGGATATTTGCATCATCTCAAACCAACCAGGGATAATATCCAGAATATGCAATGAAATGCAAATCAGTGACAAAAGGCAGCAACCCCTCAAGAAAAATGCACAAGGGACTTTACAGAAAAGGAAACAAAAAAGATAATGAGCATTTGAAGAGATGATTGAACTCGACAAAAATCACAGGAAAACAAATTTATACATTAGAGCTATTAGACTGGAAACATTAGAGACTTAGATAAAGCCAAGTACTGGTGAGAAAACAGGAATAAGGAAGCCTGCTAGTGAAAACAAATGGGGGCAGCCTTTCTGGAGAGAATTCTGTGATGCTTAGTCAAATTCAGCGCAAAAAATATTATGATCCAATGATTCCACTACTGGGAATACACCCCGCTCCTTCCTCCTGCAGACCCACAACAAGACCTATACAAGGACGTCATCTGTAAGTTATTGTGTTAGCAGATAAATAGAGGCCAACTTTGTGTCCACCAGAAAGACCATAGGAAAATGTTGTGAATGCATATCCTGGAGTAGCAGGAAGAAGTTAAAAAGAAAGTCATTAAATGCACACATAGTAACACGGGCGGATCTTTAAAACAGAGGGTAGAGGGAAAATACAAGTAATAAGATGAGCTTATTTAGCACAAAATTATTCACTTTAAGTAAAAAAAATACACAAAACAATACACATTTTAGAAGAGTAGATATAACAAAAACATTCACACAACACACATTGGAATGGTTGCACTCAGAGAAGGAACAGAAATTGGAAGTGGAAAGTGGGGATAAAAATGAATAAGGAATAACAAACATAGGATATTTTGTGTGGAATGATGAGCATGTGCCATGAACTGAAGAATATAATTAATTCTACCATTTGCATCTAAACTTTTTTTAAGATTTTATTTATTTTTAGAGAGAGGGGAAGGGAAGGAAAAAGAGGAGAAGAACATCAATGTGTGGTTGCCTCTCATGCGGGCCCTGCCAGGGACCTGGCCCACAACCCAGGCATGTGCCCTGACTAAAAATCAAACCGGAGACCTTTTTGTTCACAGGCCGGTGCTCAATCCACTGAGCTACACCAGCCAGGGCTGCATCTAAACATTTTAAAAAGTCAATGACTCAAAGAAAAACATAGCTCTAAGAGCAATTTCTTCTATATTTTCATGATAAGTAATAGATAATTTCATATTTTTTCCATCCAATAAATAAACAGGAAACAAAGTGTTCAATTGGAGATAAGGATTTAGAGAGGGTAGGAATTAAAAATACTCAGATTTTCCCTACATTTGTAGTACCTCTCTCCAATGCAAATGTATAATTAATTCCAAATCTTTTAGAATCTAGTTAACATGCTCTATTTATTTATTTAAGTTGTTGACACTATTACAAATGTCCCCCTTTCTCCTTCCTTTACCCTAGAGAACATACAAAGAAAAAAGACTAAAGTCAAAGCTTTTCATCCAAACTCAAGACAAGAATGAAAAAGTTTGGAAAGTCACTATAACCTTTTCTCTTATAACCCAGCACAGATACAGATGAGGGTGAAGGGTAGGGTCTGATGATAAAGGCTGTGAAGTTGTAGAAATATTAATCGCATAACCCCACAGGGCCTCTTATGCTGAGGTAAGGCCACCAGTTGGGATGGATTTGGACCCTGAGATATGAAATGGGGGTGTATGAACAGATACAGAGGAGCCTGAGAACTGTGAACCCCCAAATTCCCCAAACAGCTTTGCAGAAACAGACCCAGTGCTTTACAACTGGGCAACTATTGAGACAATCAGGAAGATACAACCATGGACGTGAAGATTTGATAATATTGAGTCAACTTTAAGTGTCCTGGGGTGATGCTGGTATTGTGGTCGTACAGAAATGTCCTCGCTCTCAAAACACACAGGGCAAACTGCTGAGAGGCATGACATCATGGTGCCCACAGATTACTGTCAAATGTTTAACAAAATAATTCCTCAACAGTAGATGGATAAATAAAATGTCGGACACTCATATCATGAAATACTATGTAAGTAACGTATTTTAACCAATTGCTGGTAATACAGCAACATGGATGAATCTTATAGAAATAATATTGAGTGAAGATGCCAGATACACACAAAAATACACAATATATGCTTCAGTTGTCTATTGCTGTGTGGGAAATCACCCCTAAATTTTGTGGTTTAAAACAAAAACGATCATTTTGTTATTTTGGGGGAGTCTCCGGGTTTACCGGGCTTTAAGAATACCGATGCGTCCCATGAACCAGAGCACTTCCCTCCACACCCGCAGCCACGGACGCAGCACCTTACACTCTGCGCGGGCACCGGCTCTGCCTTCCGGCTGCCCATCCAGTTTGAACATCTTCAGAATGCCGTAAACATGTCCCCCACATTTCGAGTCTGGTCTCCCCATCGCGAGTTCAGAACACTCACTTCCCTAGTCCTCTGGGAAGCTGGAGCACGTATGTGGAACCTAAGTCCCACCGTCAAATTCATCCACCTGAGACTTCAGTTCCATCTGAGCAACAGGAGGAAGTGGGGATTCGTTCTGCGTTCCTCTCACTGACGAAGGTGACCAAAGATGCAACTGGCTTTTGGGGAAGTGGCGGTCAAAAAGGGGAACTTCCTGGAACAGCAGTGGCTCAGGAGGTACGTCGTCGGTACCGGTTGCAGTAAAGTCCGCCGAAGTCCCCTTCCTAACCAGGGAGCTGACACGGCGGCAGCTACGCGGTTATCAGATCTGGGGCTGGGGGCAGGGAGGACGGGAGCGCCTTCATCTGTTTATAATGAGCTGCCCATCTGTTGTTCCAATTCTGAGAAAAATTTGTTGGACTTTAAAGTTTTATCAAACCAATTAACCAGGAAGAATACAAGAGACTTATTCAAAGAGTATTTGCAAAACAAAGTATGTATGTACTCAGGAGAAATCGCTACCTTAGAGATTCAAAATGTCTCCTGTACTACAAGGCAATAAAATCATAACCTTGGTGTTATCTTGGTTATCAGAGAAAAAGCAAAGCCATCATACGGATCAGCTTTCTACTAGTACAGGGCCGGCCAGGCTCTTTTTACTCAAGTACAATCCCTAAAACTCTCAGACTTTGGTCGGGTGGGATTATGAGAAAATGTTCAGGTATGGTATTAAATAACTAAGCAAGCACAATTCTGCCTTATTTATCATTTTTGGAACATTTTCCCTGTTCAATTCCTGCCCCTAAGGTACAGAACTGACCAATTAGGATCTTTCCAGAAATGTTCTAATTCAATATCTTTTATTTGGCCTGTTTTAGGATTAAGATATTAAAGACCTCCTGGTGTGTAGTCAACAAAACAAAGGTTTAAGATATTAAATCTAGAGAGTTCACATCTGTCTGGAAGGATTTAGCCCATAAGATCGTAATTTTAATCACTTCTATCATAACCAGAAATATTTTTTTAAAGAAACACTTCTTTAAAAAAAAGATTTTATTTATTTATCTGTAGAGGGGAAGGGAAGGAGAGAGGGAGACAAATATCAATGTATGGTCGTCTCTCATGTGTTCCCTGCTGGAAACTGGCCTGCAACCCAGGAATGTGCCCTGACTGGGAATCAAACTGCCATCCTTTGGTTTGCAGGCCCACGCTCAATCCACTGAGCCACACCAGCCAGGGCTACCAGGAATATTTTTGTTGCCACCTGCCAGCTCATCCATTCGGAGGACCCTCCTTTGACTCACCTCTGAAGAGTTCAACTTGCAGTGCGTATACCTGTGGACGAAATCCCATTTTCTCTGAAGTGCCCAAAGTTCCCCAGTGATCGGGCTGCTCAGAAGTAGTGTCCTTTCCCACCTGCTGGGCGAGACTTACACCGAGAGCCAGGCAGAGTGCTAGGAGGGTGTGTAGGCTGTTTCCATACAGGCACTGCAGTCTTTTCTCTTGAGTAGTGACTTGTCATGCCCAACTGAATAGATTTTCCTTTAAATGGGACATTTCTGGTCTGATCAGGGTCCCAATTTGGAGATAAGACTGCTAAACCACTGCATATCAGTACGTTGCCATGAAATATAAAGCAGCCCATAAAAGCACTTTGTGTAGTATTTGCAGAAAAGAACTATATACCACATTTTCAATAGAATCACCATACATTCTACCAGTGATGCTGTCACAGAAATGTTCCATTGCTCGTAGATATGTTGTAGTTATAAAAAGCAAAATTTCAGTTAATGTCCTTTAACAAAAAATAACTGAAAATTTTTTTTTAGTTTAAAAAATTGTAGAAGTACCAAAGGGTCGCAGGTTCAATTCCCAGTCAGGGCACATGCCTGGGTTGTGGGGCCAGGTCCCCATTGGGGGCCAAGTGAGAGGCAACCACACATTGATGTTTCTCTCCCTCTCTTTCTCCCTCCCTTCTCCTCTCTAAAAATAAATAAAATCTTAAATAAAATAAAAATTAAAAAAGAAGCTGTAGATATTGAGAAAAATAAAAATTTTATGTTAGTTTTTGTCTTTAAAAAATTGTAGAAGCATTTCTCAGAATTTCAATTAATAGGGTCATTGTCATCTATAATTTCTCCTGATATTTATACTTTGTAATCTATATTAAGATTTACTATGGGATGTTTTCCCCTGAATTCTTAGGTTCCATTGGAAAAAAGACACCATTCAAAGAACATTTGGTTTCAGTTTCCACAAGTACAAGCTAAAATTGAGGGTTATAGACAGACAAATCAAGAAGGAAATTAGATAGTTTTCTCATATGCTCATCTCATAAAATAAAACATTTAAAATAATATTCTAAAACAAATTATCATGACTAAGCATAGGATAACAGTTTCATCCAGTCTCATTTGTTGTCCTTGATCTTGGGCTAACACATCGATAAATTCGTCTGCTTCTGTCCTAAAAGTCCTCTAATTCCAATGCTTAAACTGGGAAGTTTTTTCTCATAATTCTACTCCCTGCAATAACCTGGCAGAGTCATTTACACTGAGCTTCTGAGATTGTCTTTTTCTGTTGTTTCCCACAGAAGACCAAATTTTTTAAAATTAATGAGATATGAGGCTCAGGATGGCTGTGAATGTGACCCAACACAAAATTGTAAATTCACTTAAGACATTATGAGACTTTTTTTTGTGATTACGTGTTTCAATATATTTAATGTATGGCCCAAGACAACTCTTCTGCTTCCAGTGTGGCCCAGAGACACCAAAATGTTGGCCACCCCTGCAGCAGGGAGTGAGGGCACTGATAGCTGTCCACAGTCCTCTAGCTGTCCCATAACGTGTGTCTTAGGGTTCTTACCAATTCCTACCGATTCTGGGTATCTTAAACCCCAAAACAAAATCTTCTTAAAAATGAGTGTCTTCATGCCCAACTTGAAATATGAAAAAGAGCATACTTTTACCTATCTTAAAACATAGTCATTAAAACATATATTAATATTTTTGCCTAAACAAAATTAATCAAGAAAGTTTTTTTTTTTAATTTGTCAGCTTTTTCCACATTGTAGGTTTGATACACAGGATAGCTCTTTGACAGTATAAAATTAATTTAAAATACATAAAGCATGCCAAGTGCACCTAGTTATTTCTAGCCTCCTTCATTTTATAAGGTTGTTAACCTAAAAATAAAGGCCTTTCAAAGTGAGAGGCAACAGATACTTAGTTGAGATTAATAAGAATAGCCAGTCAGGATGCAGTGATTCAGGAGGAAGCCCAAATAGATCAGATTAGGAGACAAAGGCGATGATATTTATGAGAAGGGAAGGGGAACGATTACACCCACAGAAGGAAGGCATTTCTGTTGGTGCAGAAAACAACATAGTGACATTAATTCTAAACAATGTTTTAAATGTTCAGTCCCATAGTCCTCAGTCTGGTCATGATATCTGCTTTCTTTTTTGCAAACAGTTTTTTGGGACACAATGTTGCTTCAGGCCCAGTGCAAAGGTTATTCTGCCCTGTTTTAACATCCAAAGACTTGAGGCATAAGGCATACAAGGCATTTCCTCTGGGGTCGCAGCTATGGCTCCATTTTAAAAGTGGCTCCATTTATTTATACTTTTAACAAGGTGAAAGATTAAGCTTTTGGTGCTCTCTAGTGGTCAAGTGGGTAGTGACTACCCAGTGAGGGAAAAAAAAAAACAAAAATTTTTTTCAGAATAAAGATAGGGTGACAGTTTAACTTCTGAATTCAGGGTCTGGGTGTCAGGAAGGCAGTAATCAAAAAGAATTTTCACAGAAACTGGTCACTTAATTAATGTAAGTGCACAGGTACCTGAGAGTGAACAATTGCTATAGCTTTTTCTATCCCAATGACCAGAGTGACAAAACATTTTAAAATAAATATAAAGTAAAGGTCCTAGCTGGTGTGGCTCAGTGGTTGGAGGGTCGCAGGTTCAATTCCTACCCAGGGCACATACCTGGGTTTTGGGTTCACTCCCCTGATTTGGGCCCATAAGGGAGGTGATCAATAGGTGCTTCCCTATCACATAAATATTTCTCTTTATCTCTCCCTTCCTCCCTCTCTAGAAGCAATGGGAAAAAACATGTCCTCAGGTAAGGGTAAAAAAAGTTAAAAACCAACTGATTTCTTCTAAAAACATAAAATGAATATAAAGAAGTACATGATAATTATAAGAAGTTTGGGAGCCCAAGTGTCTATCAACAGATGAGTACATAAAACAACTATGGGATATTTACACAATGGATACTACTTGGTCATAAAAAAGAAGAAAAATTTACCCAATGCAGCAGTCTGGATGGACCTGGAAAACATTATGCTAAGTGAAATAAGCCAGGCAGAGAAAGACAAGCACCATATGATGTCACTCACATGTAGAATCTAATGAACAAACTGAACTAACAAAACAGAGACAGACTCATAGATGGAGAGCAGATGACAGCTGGGGTGGGGGGAGGTGAGGTGGTGGAGGGATTGAGCAAAAAGGAAAAATGACTCATGGACATGGACAACAGTGTGGTGATTTCTGCGGGGAGGGGGACATAAGGGGACTAAATGGTAACAGAAAAAAATACAATAAAGATTAAATTTAAAAAATAGATAAAGTAAAATAAAAAAAGTTTTAGGTCTCCCAGAAGCAAAGGGCAATTGTTATCTGTTTTCAAACTGGTTTAAGAACCTGACAATATCAGTTCAAAGTACTCAACGGTATCAGGACATTGAATGAAAGTATTCTGATGAGAATAAAAATCTTTGCTAGCTGAGCTGATTATACCAAAGCGGAGGGAGGGGGGGGAACTTTCTCTACTTCTTGTTAAGAGTATAATGACTATTCTAAGACCAATCATGAAGTACAAGTCTTCTCTTTTATTTTTGCCTATTAATTATAATTCATCATTATGTGTGTGTTTTAAGCATACAGAAATGTGCCTATAGTTTAGAAGATAATATTTAAAGCTTTCAACTTCAGTGTTAAAATGTAACTAACCTTATTAATACAATACCCTAATGTATATGCCACATTGGATTTACCACTTCAACTTGAGTTTTTCAAAATGTAAATATAGATGAGACGTATATGTAAAAGGTTCATGACCCAGTAATTTTTCTCTTTGTCTCTATGAATTATTATTTCTTTTAAGAATTTTGCAGATAACAAAGTCACTTATTAATTAACTAAATTTAAATTAGTCCAACATCATAAAAATCATTTAGGTTGACACTACAGAGCAACATAATAACTATTGATCTTACCAGTTTTTTAAGAGGTGAAACTTAAATTTTACGAAGGGAGTAAGTGGAGTAACCCAGTCAAAGGACCCACAGCGTCCTCACAGATTCACGAGCTTTTCTCGGACTTTGGCTAAGATCAATGATAGAGATCTGTTCTTACCAGCTTAAAGTTCACAGGAGCCAATAGTTTAAACAAATAAAAGCATCTATTATGATAATTAAATTAAATTAAATGTTTATGTTTGCATTTAGGTTTGCATCCCAGAAATTGAGACAGTGAACAAGTCTAAAGACAAAGAACCTTTTTTTTTTTTTTTTTTTACAAAACCATTTACAGTGCTAGAAAGCAAATAGTAGCTGCGGAGAGTGGGGAGGGCTAAGGACTAGGCCCAGTGACTGCTGGGCTGAGGAGGGCTCCTCGGGAACAACAATATCCTGTATGTTGATTGGGGTGGTGGTTACAGCTGTATACATTTATCAAGCCATCAAACCAAGTACTTTAAATATTTCCATTTTTTATGTAAATTATGCCTCAATAAAGTTGATTTAAAGCCATGCAAAGTTGATTTAAAGCCATGCAATGAGATTAAAAGCTTCATGTGTGGAGTCTGTGGGCTTTAGCAACAGAGAACCAAATAGGTCATTATGTCAAGGATAGCACAAACACCTTTTTCCCTTCTGCCCCGTAATTTAGTAGATCAGTCTTCTTTATTCAATTTATTTAAACTGAAAGAAAAAATACACTTTACCCATTTCTCTCACCCACTCAAATCCTTTTTGCAAGTCGGGTAGTTTCCAGTTCTTTGCTTCCAACAGAATAGAAAGAGGACTTAACCAAGCCATCAGCTATCACAGCATTTAGAGTAATTTTCGATGATTTAGGAAATATAATTCCACAGTATTTCAAACAGTTAAGTAAAAATGTTGTAACAAAATTCCATGTTACCATCTTCTTACTTATGTGCACAAAGTTTCCAAGTATATGTATATAAGAAGAGAATTCAAAATAAAACTGATGCTAAATTTTATCTTATTCTAGAAATAAATATCATTCATCCACAGATACATTAAGCTAATTGGAAAAGCCTCATCTATTCAACTAAAAGATTCACTGTCAAAATACTTTTGTGGCTGACAATTATTTATAAAAATGTGTAATAAATGGATACTATTTTTGAACTATTGTGTATTGTACCTAATTGTAGTAAGTCAAACAAAAAATTCTAATTCTTAGAACTTTATGGCCATAGAAACTTCATATTTATTGAGGTTGTCGTTGCACAGAAGTATGATATGGTGATTAAACAAAAAATAATTGGGAGTTTAAGTTTAGGATAAAATTCTGGTAGGTAACTGAGAATGAAATTGGGAAAAAGAAACAATGCAAAATGTCTGCATGTTTATATTTATGACACAGATGAGGGCATGTATAAAATCTTGGAAACACTTTTCAAATGATGTAGCAATTTTATTTTTAAAATGCCAATATTGACCAGAAACTTACACATATTTAAACTTACAATAAGAATCTTGTGGGGAGAAGACTTCTGCTCCCAATAAATAGAATAGATGTTCTTTTTCCTCTTCCTCCTGCTAAGTACAACTACAGATCCTGAACGTTATTGTAAAACAAATACAGGAAGACACAGAAAGGTGGAGAGAAGACAGACTGGGGACTTCAGGACCCAAGAAACCACGCTTTCTCTTTGCCTCATATCTCTCAGACTTTGAGCCCAAAAAGCCAGCAGCCCAGAAACACCAACAGCCACAGGGAATAAAGAGGGAGGGAGGGAGGCCACCTAGCAAGACAAATGGAAAACTTTTAGACAACTGCTCTACTTCAGCCAAACGCCACAAAAAATTTCACTCCACCCCCACCAGCAAAGGCCCACTGAGGAGCCTAGACTTCCATCCACCCTCACCAGGCAGTAAAGACCTTATGCCCGCACATGCGCACACATGGACGCACACACACACGTACACATGCACGCACGCCAGGATGGTGCCAGAGAAAGTGAGTAGGGAACCGGAATATTCATCCCTTCCCAGTGAAAATGGGCCCCTCCACCAGTCCCCAAGGTGTCGGTGGAGATCTAGACACGCTCCCCAGCACTGCAGAACCTGTTCCCCCCCCTTGGGTGGTGTCACACAATTCCTAGTAGACAGTTGGGATTTTTGTCACAACCCAGGGCTAATCAGGCAACCCCAATACCCATGACCCTCACCCGCATCGTGGAATCAGTTCTGCTGCCATGTGGGGAGTAGTAAGAGGCACTCCTGCCCCAACCAGCAGGGGGTTCCAGCGAGGGCCTAGTGGGGAATC
Organism: Anoura caudifer; assembly: GCA_004027475.1. Classification (NCBI taxonomy): domain Eukaryota; kingdom Metazoa; phylum Chordata; class Mammalia; order Chiroptera; family Phyllostomidae; genus Anoura; species Anoura caudifer. The sequence continues at coordinate 54,050 of PVKU01008253.1, forward strand.
AGAATTCCCACTCCAGTAACAAGGGCCCCTCTGGGGTGTCGGTTGGGACTGAATGGGGAACCAGAGTTCTGGAAGTAATGAAGCTCACTGCCTATACCTATTGGGGTGCCATGTGGAGAGTCCATACATGCTGTATGATTCCATTCATATAACATACAGGAAATGATGGAGAAAAGATCAGTGGTTGTCTGGAGTTAAGGAGGTGGTGGGAGTGGGAGGAAGGTAGAGAAACCATAAAAGGGCAAGAGGAAGGCTACTCGATGAGAAGGAAATGTTCTGTGTCTATTCTGTTTCAATGTCAATGTCGTGGTTGTGACATTGTGCTATAGTTTCCCAGGATGTCACTATGGGGAGAAATGAGCAAAGGGCAGTGTCTGTCTATACTGTTTCTTACAAGTGCATGTGGATTTACAACTGTCTCAAAATATAAGAGTTAATTTTTTTAATATGTATGAAGACATTTATAGTTTTTCAAAATAATTTTAGGAAATGCCTGAGCAGAAAGTGAACCAAAATTATACCTGGAGTTCTGGCTGCAAATTAGCCTGGAAAAATGTAGCCTGATGCGTGTGCGATCCAGTTCTAGACTAGCTCTCAGTTCTGCTGTCACTCACTGTTCATGTTGGAACCATGTGTCTCCTGAGCTGCAGAACCACCCAAACCCCATGATGCCATTTGTTCTCAATCACCTTGACCTTTGGGAGGGAAAAGAAAAGGAGATGCAGGAGGAGGATTTTCCCTTTGCCCTACTGTCCTCTGTTATAAGCTGAATTGTATTCCCTCTCTAAGATTCATGTCTTATTGAAGTCCCAACCCCTAATACCTCAAAATATGACTTTATTGGGAGATATGTCATTAAACAGATAATTAAGTTACAATGAGGATAGGATCTAATGCAATATGACTGGTGTTGTTATAAGAAGAGATCAGGGCACAGGCATACACAGGGAGAAGATGATCATCTCCAAGCCAAGAAAAGAGGCCTGCAAAGACATCAACCCTGCTGACACTTTGATCTCAAACTTCTAGCCTCCAGAACTCTGAGAAAATCAGTTTGTGCTATTTAAGCCTCCCAGTCTGTGGCGCTGTGTTATGGCGAACCACATACTACCTCCTATAGTTGCACCTAGGCCCAGTCCTTATTAATTAAGGAACTGCTAGATAAGACTGTAACATTTAATAAGACTTTATTGAAGGTTTGGACACAACTGAAGAAAATGACACTATAAAAGCCTTCAATTTTGATGGCAAATATAATGGATCTTCGAGACCACAGGCCCAAGCCCATGTGGAGGTTTCCCAGCTGGAAACAGATGAAAGGAGGCCACCGCCCCCAGTGTCTGCCCTTGTCCCTGGGCCTTATTACTGCAGTGAACACCAGCTGGACTCCTTACACCAGCAATTGCATCTGTTTCCTGAAGGCTTTCTCCAAAACCATGGAGGCCACTCTGCTGGCCTCACAGACCCTGGACAGTACAGGGAATTCACGTGCCAGGAAGCAGCTCCCTCACACCTCAGATGCAATAACTCTGATGCCCCGGTCCCACATCTTTCCCAGGGTTTCCCTGTGGGATTAAGCTCCAGTCATTAGTCCTGTGTGAGTTGCCCTCCTTCCCCAACTCTCCCCCATCACTACTGAAGTTTCCTGCGCCTCCCAGCTTAGCTACTTTCACTCGTTCTTGTGTAAGGAACTGCTTCTGGAAGAAACCAAACTAAGGCCCTGAGCTGTTTTTTCTTTGCTTCACAGCAGTGTAAGTCACCTCTCTACCCATTACCCAAGAGTCGTTAACCTTGACTCTCTCTCCATCCCAGGGTCTCTTGCACCCAGGCTCAAGATCTCTGTGTTTCTTTTTTTCCTTGCCAAGACCTTTCCTTCTCCACCATGGATGACCGTCCATTCCACTGAATATTAAGCAAAGACAGTTTAAAAACTGTCAGAAATATTTTATTTTGTTCAAATTTATAATAAGACAGACTACAGTACATCTCCTCTGGTCCTGCCCTTTATGCCAAAAGTATCCGAGTTGGGGGCACACTAGTCACTTGTGACAGTGGAAAGGAAGTGCAGAGCAAGGGCCCCCAGCCACTCCCGATACACCCCTCCTCAGCCCATAGACTGTGTCAGTTCCCAATTACAAAAACTGGCTCCACCTTCATCAAGAGTCCTTCCCAAATCTGTTACTGATGCATAAGCATTGACTTCAGATATTTACTAATCTAAGCCTTCCTTCCATCTTGTCTCTACCATAGCTTTCAAAAGTAAATTTTAAATTCAAGAGCTTTATCTTTTGATCGCCATTGTTTTGCTGTGTTCACCTGAAGCATGAAGGGAAAATGCCGTATCTGCTTCCATAGTAGAAAGACAACACAGTCCTCTGTGGATATCTCAGAACTTTTGGTGCCACACACCTGAATGTGTAACTGCACAGGCAATGTTCTAGCAGGACATGGCAGAGTTCCCTCTGGGAAGCAGAGTGAGATGGGCAGCAGGGCAGGGGGAAATGACAAAGGGATACCTTTTACCCTACACTGTTCTACGCAGCTTCAACATTTTATAACAAGAATGAATTTAGGTGTGTATGTGAATTAAACAGTGAATGAATTTCCACTAGGTGGTAGTAGAGAATCATAATATTAGTCTGAAACTGAAGGGCAGGAGGAAATAGCTATTAAGCTAAAGATCAAACACTACTCGTTCAGTCTAAGGTTGTTTTTTGTAAATGCCAGGTGATATGTAGTATGCTGTTTTGAGCAATGCTTTTCTGGTTATGTTCTACCATAACCTGCTTTTCTCTGAACTGGCATGAGATGTATACCACTACTGAAACTGAACAATCGGTGTCCACTATGGTCAGAATGCTACAAACTTGAGAACAGATTCACGCATTGATAAAAGTATATGCACTCTTTTTCCTTAGGTGACATAAAAATGTAGTAATACACACTGGACCAGTACACATTCCTCTCCCTAAGTGTCCCGGGATAAAAGGAGGAGCAAAAACGAGGGGGTTGCAGCATTCTTCCCCCAAACCCCCCATGTTTACCCAGTCTGCTGAATGACCATTACATCTCTGCCCAGTGGCTTGGCCCGTTCCTTTTACTCTCTCCCATCCCAGCTGGGCCCCAGGTCTGCTCCAGCCAGCAGGTGTAAGATCTGGATATTCTTACCTGTGATATGATATTTCTTTTTTCTAGAGGCCACATCTGGTTTCTTTCTTTTTTCTTAAATGTCACAAATAGGCCTTTTTATTTGTCACCATTAAATGTCAGAGTTTTATACAGATTCTTGGACTGGGGCTTCAAATCCATCAGCTCATTCAACTTCGGCACCTGTCTCACCCCCAGTAGCTTTTCCAGAACTGCTGCCTTCACCATGGAGCTCCATGGTTTTCCCACTTCAAACATGGGCTTCTTCAGCATTTTGACTTTTCTAACAGAGACATCATGGAGTGGACAAATAGACTGGCAAGCCTTTTCCCTGTCTTTTCCGATGCCATCTGAAGTCAATTTATTGACCACTTCTTTCAAGTCATTTGTTTGCACCTCTTGGGTCATGATTTCCATCATCTTCTTTTGGATTTGGAGGAACTGTTGATGCTTAGCATAAGAGGTCTTCTGAATCTGATTGCTGCGTTTTTTAGTAAAATCAACACAGAATAGATGAAGCAAATACCCATCGGTAGACTTGATATCAACATGAGAGTTTCAATCATGGTCTGCCATTTTTTGACCATGGCGCACATTTTGTTTCAGGTAAGATCCATGCCATGGAAATTAGTCATGCAGTTTTTTCCCTGAAACTCCTCAGTAATTAGGTTGAATTTTCTAAATGCAACTTCATCATTTTGCAGATCAGCTAGGCTCACTTCAAATACATGACCCTTCAGACCGTCTGATGCGATTTTGGTTCCTTGAGTTCTCGTAACTAGTGTTTTCCAACATTGCATAGGTTGAGCATAGCTAGTGCTTTCACATCATACCAATCTTTCTTAGAAAATGGATCAAACACTTTCTTCTTTTTTCCCTTTTTGCCACCTTTCATCAGGCACTTGTTTGTGCCCACTGCCATGGTGCTGCTCAGAAAGCCAAAAGCCAGATCTGGTTTCTAGTAACTACTCGTATCTTGCAGGGACCCTTTGAAGTGTGTGCCAAATTCACTTCCCTATGCCTGGGGCTCCCATGACCCCTCAGATCCATTTCCCTTGGGATCTGAAATCTGCCAGACTGGACAGCAGTTTAAACCCTCAGAGTGTTCTATCAGACAGTGGTTCATGACCCTTGCTACTCATGCCCCCTCCCCGCAAGCTGGACTTTAGTTAATTTTCTTTAATTCTAACTAGTACCAATTCCAGAGGAGGCACAAGTCAGGTTCCAGCATCACTGGTCAGAGTTCCCAGAAAATTGGGCAGGAAATCCTCAGCATTTTAACAATGGAATCAGTACTCCCCTGCCTAATGGGTAAACCAGGCTTATTTCTTTTTTCTTTCTTTTTAAATGTATTGATTTTTTTTTTTTTTTTGAGCGAGAGAGAGAGACATCAATTTCTTGTTCCACTTATTTATGCATTCAATCGTTATATGTGTCCTGACCGGGGATCTAACGCTCAACCTTGACATATGGGGACACTCTCTGACCAAGTGAGCTACCTGGCCAGAGCCAGACCTATTTTAAGTTCAAAAATATCTCTCTCTCTCTCGTTACTTACTTTTAATTGCCTGGCCATTTCCTTTCAATCCCCACAGCATTTCTCTCATTACTATTTATTTTCAGATTTGATAACTTGCTCGTTCCTGTGCTCTTTCTCCCACTTTAGCACACTGAGCCCCTTGTCAAGTAAACTTGGGAATGTTAGACGTTTTGATTTTTGTCTGCCCAGTGATTTTATTTTTTTAATTATTTTAAAATAATTTAATTATTAAAATAATCACAGTCATCCAAATTTTCCCACTTTGTCCTCTCCACAGAGCACCCCTCACTCCCTCAGTCCATGGGTCATGAGTATAAGTTCTTCGGCTACTCCATTTCCTATACTGCACTTTCCATCCCCATGGCTATTCTGTAAGTATCTATTTGTACTTCTTAATCCCCTCACCTCTTCACCCATTCTCCCACACCCCCTCCCATCTAGCAACCTTGAAAATCTTCTCTGTATCCATGCTTCTGTCTCTGTTCTTGTTTACTTAGTTTACTTTTAGATTTGATTGTTGATACGTTTGCCATTTTATTGTTCATAGTTTTGATCTTCTTCTTTTTCTTAAATAACTGCCTGTAACATTTTGTATAATAATGGTTTGGTGATGATGAACTCCTTTAGCTTTTTTCTTGCCTGGGAAGCTCTTTATCTGTCCTAATTTATTTAAAATAAATTTTAAAATATATTTACAGGTCATTTATATTTCCTTTTTCATAAAATTCCTATTCACAGCTTTTCATTTGGAACACTTAAAGTTGTCCCAGAATCTGCTTACATTGTCCTTGGTTATTTGTTGTTGTTGTTGTTGTTTTTATTGCTTTTTCTTCTTGTTGTTCTGCTTGATTGTTGTTTTGCTTCCTTATGTTCCAAATCATTGATTTGATTGTCAGCTTCATCAACTCTGCTGTTGTTTACCTATAAATTGTTTTTTTTTTTTAAATTTCAATTAGTGTATCCTTCAGTTCTGACTGGATCTTTTTTTATGCTGTTGAGTTCTTCACTAAGTTCCTTGAGCATGCTTATGACCAGTGTTTTGAACTCTGCATCTGAAAATTACTTATCCTCATTTTTGTTTAGTTCTTTTTCTGATATTTCAATCTGTTTTTTCATTTGGGCCATGTTTCTTTGTCTCATTTTGGCAGCCTCCCTGTGTTTGTTTGGTAGAGCTGCCGTGACTCCCTGTCCTGTTAGTGTGGCCTAAGGTACTGGTGTTCTGTAGGGTCCAGTGGCACGGTCTCCCCTACAACCCCAGCTGGGTCCTTGAGGTGCACCCTTCATGTTTGCTGAATACACCCTCCTCTTGTAGTTGAGCCTTGATTGCTGTTGGCAGGTCAATGGAGGGGGAGGGATTTACCCAGGCCAGTCATCTTCAATGACTGGCTATGACCACTGACCACCAACCTCCACCCTCTGTGGAGGATCAGCTGTGCAGGGGAAGGGTGGTGATGCTCCAACATGATCTGTAGGTGTCCACTGGGTGCACTAGCCCTGGGTTTTCCTGGGTGGCGCAGGGCAAACTCAGCCCCGACCTGTGTTTTGCCTTGGGTCACCCTGCCTGAGCTATAAAGCAATCTGAGATGCCTGCTACTTCTGCTGGGCTTAGAGATTCCCAGACAAAGCCAAGCTGTGAATTTAGGCTAGCTACTGCTAATGCCTGGTTGGGGTACCTTAGCAAGAGGTACAGAGCTGGGGGCTCACTGAAGCCAACTGTTGCTTGTGTGAGAGCATTTAGGAAGTTATGAAGCATAAGCCAAGACCATCCATTCATATGGAAAAATTTCTGTTAACAGTTGAGCCAGAGAGTTGGGTGGGCAGAGTCTCAGGGGATTTTACTTTCTAATAGCTCTGGAAGTCATCCTGGCTAGTGATTTTAAAATGTGAGATTTCAAAGGCAGTTCTAATTCATAATTCTCTGGTAACTACTATAGATGTGCATAATTTTAAAATATATTTACTGGTCATTTACATTTCCTTTTTCATGAAATTCCTATTCACACCTTTTCACCATTTTTCTCCTGGATTATTGTTAAATATTCTGGATATACTCCTATATAAATTATGTGTGAGACAAATAAATCTAGTCTGTGGCTTTTCAGTCTTCTTTCTTTAGAGTGTACTTTAATAAAAGTTTCTGACTTTATTTTCTTAAGATTTTATTTGTTTATTTTTAGACAGAGGGGAAGGGAGAGAGAAAGAGAGGGAGAGAAACATCAATGTGTGGTTGCCTCTAGCATGCCCCTTTATTGGGGACCTGGCCTGCAACCCAGGCATGTGCCTTGACTGGGAATCGAACCAGCGACCCCTTGTTTTGCAGGCTGGCGCTCAGTCCACTGAGCCACACCAGCCAGGGCAAAAGTTTCTGACTTTAATGTAGCCGAATTTCTTTTACTTTTATGTTTTTAAAAAATTTGTGTCATGTTTAATCAGTATTTCCTTTATTGAAGTCATAGTTATTTATTTTGCATTTTTGTTTGAAATCTTTGATGTTCTGTCTTCAACATTTTAGTCCTTAGTTCATTTGGAATTTATTTTTATATATGATGAATGTATATACAATTATTCCAGCATCATTTATTGAACAGTACATCTTTTACCCCATCTTCAACATCCACTCTTCATATTCAAGGGGGTCTGCTGCTGTTTTCCCACCCTATTCTGTTGGTCCAGTTTTCCACACATCCTACCACCATCAATAGTGCACAGTCTTGCTGAAATGACATTATACTCTCTTGTTATATTTTTGGAAGCACCCAACTTCATCTTTGTCTTCACTTGTATCTTGCTGCTTCTTGTCTAAATTCCATAAACACCCTGTATAGATTTTTGTAGAAATTGCATTGAACCTATAGATCATATTGGGAAAGACTCACATTTTTGTAACATTGATGATTCCTGACCATAATTTTGATATATCTCTCCATTTATACAGGACTTTGGCAACATCTTTCAGTGTTTTTAATTTTCCCCATTAAGATCTTGCATGTAAAAAAATGAATAAAGTACCTAGGAATAAATTTAACCAAGGAGCTAGAAGATCTGTACTTGGAAAATTATAAGATACTAAAGAAAGAAATTGAGGAAGATACAAATAAGTGGAAGCATCTACTGTGTTCATGAGTAGGAAGAGTTAACATTATGAAAATGCCCATCCTTCCCAAAGCAATCTATAGGGTGAACACAATTCCTATCAAAATACCAATGGTGCATTTCACAGAACTAAAACAAATATTCCAAACATTTATATGGAACCACAAAAGACCCCAAATAGATACAACAATCTTGAGAAAGAAGAACAAAGTTGGAGAAATCACACTATCTGATATCCAACTATACTACAAGGCCATAGTAATCAAAACAGCATGCTACTATCAAAAAAAAAACAGGCATACAGATCAATGGAACAAAACAGAGAGCCCAGAAATAAACCTATATGTGTTTATGGTCAATTAGTATTTGACAATGTAGGCAAGAACATACAATGGGATAAAGACAGTTTATCCAGTAAATGGTATTAGGAAAATTGGATAGATTCATGCAAAAGAAATGAAATCAAACCACCTTCTTACACCACACATGAGAAATAATGCAAAATGCATTAAAGACAAATGTAAGACTTGAAACCATATAAGTCCTAGAAGAAAACTAAGGCAATAAATCTCAGACATTTCTCAAAGCAATACTTTTTTATATATATAGCCTGGGTCAAGGGAAACAAAAGAGAAAATAAACAAATGGGACTACATCAAAACAAAAACATTTTGTACAGCAAAGGAAATCATTAACAAAATGAAAAGACTAGTCACTGGGTGGGAGAATATATTTGCCAATGATACTTCTGATAAGGGGTTAATATCCAAAATTTATAAAAAGTTCAAACCACTCAAAACCAAGCAAACAAACAAAAAATGAAAAATTCAATTAAAAAATGGGCAAAGGACTTGAATAGCTACTTTCCCAAAGAGGACATGCAGCTGGCCAATAGATATATAAAAAGATGCTCAATGTCACTAATCATCAGAGAAATGCAAATTAAAACTATGAGATATCACCTCACACACCTGTCAGAATGGCTATCATCAATAAATCCACAAATGACAAGAGTTGGTGAGGATATGGAGAAAAAGGAACCCTCATGCACTATTGGTAAGAATGTAGTTTCTGCAACTGCTATGGAAAACAGTATGGAATTTCCTCAAAAAGGTAAAAATGCAACTGCCTTATAACCCAGTGATTCCATTTCTAGGACTATATCCAAAGAAACCAAAATACTGAAACAAAAGAATAGCCCTGGCAGAGTGACTCAGTTGGTCAGAGCATCATCCCATACACTACAACGTTGCAGGTTCGATCCCCATTGAGGGCACATACCTAGGTTTCAGGTTCAATCCCCAGTTGAGGTGTGTATTGGAGACAATCAATTGATGTTTCTCTGTCTCTCCCCCCTTTCCTCTCTCTCTAAAATCAATTTTTTAAAGATTTTATTTATTTATCTGTAGAGGGGAAGGGAAGGAGAGAGGGAGAGAAATATCAGTGTATGGTTGCCTCTCATGCGTCCCTTGCCGGGAACTGTCCTGCAACCCAGGAATGTGCCCTGACTGGGAATCGAACTGCCATCCTTTGGTTTGCAGGCCCGTGCTCAAGCCACTGAGCTACACCAGCCAGGGCCTTCTAAAATCAATTTTTTAAAAAAGAATACATGCACCCCCATGTTCTTTGCCATGCTATTTACAATAACCAAGATTTGGAAGCAGCCCAAGTGCCCATCAGTAGGTAAGTAAATAAAAAATACGTGTACATTTACACAATGAATACTACCCCATCTTTAAAAAAAAGAAGGAAATCCTACCTTTCATGAGAGCATGGATGGACCATAGGTGTTATTTTAAGTGAAATAAACCAGTCAGAGAAAGACAAACACCATATGATTTCATTTATATGTGGAATCTAATGAACAAAATAAAAAAAAATAGAAACAGACTCATAGGTACAGTGAACAGACTGACAGCTGTCAGAGGGGAGTGAGACTGGGGGACTGGGTGAAATAGGTGAAGGGATTGAGCAAAAAAAACAAAAAGAAAACCCCAAAACCAAAACACAGATGACAGCATGGCGATTACAGAGGGAAAGGGAATGAGGCAGGTAGAAGAGAGTAAACCGGGGATAAATGGTACAGAAGCAGACTAGACTTTCAATGGTGAACACACAGTGCAACACACAGATGATGTACTATATAATCGTACACCTGAAACCTATATAATATTATTAACCAATGTAACCCCAATAAATTAAATTTAAAAAGATCCTGCATGTCTTCGTAAGATTTTATTACTGATTACTATAATTTTGCTATTAAATGAGATTATTTTATCACATTTCTTTTTTGTTTTGATAGAAAAATGCAGTTAACATTTTGCATATTTATCCAACCACCTTACTAAATTCTCTTATTAATTCTTATCTTACATTCTTTCACATTTTCTCTACAATCATATCATATCACTGATGAATAATGAAAGCTTGCTTTCTTCCTTTCTTATTCTTCTGAATTTTTTCTGTCTCTTTTCCTGGTTGAATATTTCCAAATTGAGTGACACATTTTTTTCAGGTGGTGTGGGCTTGGGAAAGTTGGGTCTTTCCATCCCCTTTCCTTTCTTTTCTTTCTTTCTTCTTTTTTTCTTTTTGGCTATTGTTAAAAGTCCCCTATTCCCTACCTAACTAGTTCTGTTACAGAAAACACCCCCAGGGGACTTTTTGTTCTATGGTTCTTCTTTGCCCACTGGTAGGACTTTTGGCTCCCAAAGCCAGAGTTTGGTAAAAAGGAAAGGAATTATTTAATTAAAAGTTATACAGGTTTAGAATAATGGTGGAATTCTGCCGTTACATCTCACTCCCTTTAGAAACAAAGATACACTCACAAAGACATAGTCCTGCCCTCCTCCTTTGCCCAGTCTGGCCAGTCTCAGAGCATGCCAGCCAGAAGTACTGCCATCCAGAAGACCAAAAAAAAAAAAAAAAAAAGCCCACCAGAAGTCTGAAGCCTACTTCTCCAGGTTCCTCTCAGTAATCCGTGTTCAGCTGCACAGGTATTCTGCAGTTCCCAGCAGCATCAGCTGTGTCGCTCCGATCTCCAGTTCTTAATCCAAAACCACATGGCACCTACTCATGGCTGGCTGACAAGAGTCCTCTCACCCCCTATTGACCCTCATGGTCTAAGAAGGTCCCACATTGTCCCTGTCGCACATGGCAGGCAACCTGCCTTTTTGTTTAAATCCCAGCCTGGATCCTCCTCCATAAGAAACCCCATTTCCAACTCCTCCTGCAATAGGATACACCTACTATCATTCTTGTATTTTCTGCCTGCCTTAGCTGCCTTAGTGAGTCTGGGCACGTGTGGCTCTGGGACATGGAGCAAACCATCTCCAACCTCTTGTGCAGGCCCTGTAACCAGGGGAGCTGCCTCCCAGCTACATCATGAGTCCAAGTTGTGCCCATCGCTGTGACTCAGGCAGACTGTGAAGCTAGCCTAGCTGTTGTTGATATGCAAAATAATTCTCAACCCCTGTGCTGCTGCTTTTCCCAGCCCCCAAGCTAGGCTTGGGGGGCGGGGTGGGGGCTTCTTAGCCTACACCCTGTTCTGAACCTTGTTCCCCACCCATTACAGTTCTACTATGGTATTTTTAGTTTCACATTATAAAATTTGACTTTCTAAAAGGGTCTGCCTCTTTTTAATTCAATGCCAATAATGAAATTTTAGTTCTTAGCCTTGAAATGCTGGTGACAAAATTCTCAGCCAGATAAGAAAGAAAAAAGGTTCTTTCCTGCCCCCAAAGCAGGGGAGAACAACAAACATATTTTTTTAACATAAATCTCTCTTTGTAAATATTTTTAACAAAGATAATTTGTTAAATCTCTAGACCTCAAAGACTTTGGATAGAACTTTTAAAATGACCCTTAACCTATAAAACATCTGTAATTTTGACCACTCATTTTAATAATTTAATGCTCTGGTGACAATGTTAACATCTCCATCTACAAAAAGGTAAAATTATTTGTGATTTTTTTAGTCAAACCAGAAAAGAATCATTGGCATTCCCCTTCTCTGTCACATACAGAATAAAATGGCTCTCCTGGATTTTTCCTAAATCAAGTGTGAGAGACTTTTGGATGACAGAACCAAGCAGGGAGTGGGGACATAAGGAGGGTGATTCCATGCTGAGACTAAAAATTAGCCCATAATAAAAAAAAATTTATTTAAAGTCAAGTAAGTCGTGGCAGGTTGGCTCAGTGAGTTGAGCACTAGCCTGCAAACCGAAGGTTCTCAGGTTTGATTCCCAGTCAGGGCACATGCCTGGGTCATGGGCCAGGTCGGGCCCCCAATAGGGGGTTGTGCGAGAAGCAACCACACAATAATGTTCCTCTCTCTCTCTTTCTCCTTCCCTTCACCTCTCTCTAAAAAGTAAATAGAAAAAATATTTTTTTTAAAAAGGCAAATAAGATGAGTCTCCATTTGGGCCTCAGTGGGAGTCTAACTACCTCTGTTATCTTCCCCTAGTTAAATCAAAACTTTGTTAAAGAATTATTTGTACTGGAAATCCAGAGCTACTAGAAAGTGAGACAATTATGAGGTTTTATTATGTTGTTGATTTTTGTCTAGAGGATTTTGCAAGAAGTCACTGGCAGTATGGACAGCAGTTGAATCAAAGCAGACGGTCCCAAACTTGAGTGCATCAGAATCATCAGGAGGGCTGTTAAAATGCAGATTCCTGGGCTCCACACCCACCATTTCTGATTCAGTGGGTCTAGGGTCAGACTTGAGAATTTGCATGTTAATACATTTCTAGGGGATGCTGAAGCTGCTGGTTTAGGGACCACATTTTGAAAACTACTGACATAGAAAAGTTGTTATTCCAACATGTTCTATCATTTGCTTTTCTGAGTTGATCAAGTAATAAGTTCATCTGATTTGAAGTAATTCTTTGTGAGAAATGAGGCTAAAATGGAGTGTATTCCCACCCTGTGGGCAGACATGGTGCAGAACACAGAGGTTCCAGCTGGTTGCTTCTCCTCAGTAACTGAGATCCACAACTCACCACTCAAAGATTAAAAACAAGAAGAAAAGAAAGGGAGGAAGGAAGGAAGAAAACTTAAGGAAGCTATGTATATATTTTTCTCTTCTGGCTATACAGGGTTGGGCTAAAGGAGGTTTACAGTTGTAATACAAATAAATAATACAATAATTAATAATAATACAAGAATAAACTGTACTCACAATCATAAACCTACATTTGCCAACCCCATATGTGTTTTCTCCTTGCTTTTTCTTGGAAGGAAGTGCTACTGTACAATCTTCAGCTTTCCCAATAAATCAATGATATCTTTTATTTGAGTGGGAGATTTATTTTCCCTGTGTGAAAGCTCATGGGAACTTGCATTTAGGGATCTGTATCTATATTCATGAGTACGAATGACATAATTTTTCTTTCTTGTAATGTCTTTGTCATGCTTTTAGTATAAAGGTTATACTAACTTCATAAAATGAGGAGATATATCCTCTTTTATTTTCTGTACAAACTTGTATAGGATTAGAATTACTTTTCCTTAAGTATTTGGTACAACTGGCGGGTGGTGTAGCAAATGGGGCTTTGAGTTTCCTAAGTAGGAAGACACTCAACAATCAATTCAATTCTTTCTATAGATGAAGACTAAAAAGAAGTATTCAATGTGACTGAAAAATGAGTTAATCATTGTATGGTATCCCCAACTAGCAGCTATTTTCAGAGAGAAAGAGCAAAGCCAATTTCCATCACAGGCCATTGCCTGAAGGAAGGTCCTTGGCTCAGGGCTCCCTTCCTTATTGATGAGTGTAAGGGAGATGAGGGGCACTCAGAGAAGGCCTCTAGGTTGCTTTGGGAGTTCATTTCAGGGATAGGAATCAGTGTTTTTCGAACTTTAAAAAAATTATATATATATTTCATAAAACTATACTTACACTCACTATCTGTGATGCAGGCTGGTATTTTCTTTCTTTTTTTTTAAGATTGTATTTACTTATTTTTAGAGAGGCAAAGGGAAGGAGATAGAGAGGGAGAGAAACATCAATGTGTGGTTGCCTCTTGCACACCCACCACTGGGGACCTGGCCAGCAGTCCAGACATGTGCTCTGACTGGGAATCGAACTGGCAATGCTTTAGTTCTCAGGGTGGCACTCAATCCACTGAGCCACACCAGCCAGGGCAGGCTGGTATTTTCCATTCTATCTTTTTCTATTCTATTTAATTATGTATATATAAAATATTTGTTATATACATTTTATATAATACTATACTGTATATATTTATAAATAATTTATGTCACCCTGCTAATACAGTGTGTATATATATATAGTCTTTCAGGGTTATGGATGAGGTTTGGAAGTGGACTTAGGAGCACGACCACTGCTTTCAGGTTATTCTGTTCAGGGATAGAGGAGTCTTTGCCACTTGCCAGCGAGGAAGATTCCAGTTACTCAAGATCCCCATTTATCAGGTAGGCTAGAGTGAACTTACATGCTAAGTTCCTGATTCATGCCGTGGCATGGAAAGAACTGGAAGGCGCTACTAGAAATCCCCCTCCTGCTCTTTTCTTGGCCCAAAGAGGGGAGCAGCCATCGGAGTCTGACTAAGAGGAAACTATACTTGAGAGGAAAATGCTCGCACAGGAACATTTCCTGCCCACGCCCCCCCCCAATTTAATCCTACCTCCTCTCCTGACTCTGTCCTTACTTCCTTCTCCAGCCTACCTCTCCCCTCCCGCATCCTCCCTGCAAATGAATAATTGGCCCAGTAAGCACCTGCTGTGAGGGGTGGGAAATTCTGAAGCCCACACTGGAGTCCAGGAAATGTTGCATGGGGTCACAAGAGAAAGGATAAAGTCAGCCCCATTTGCTGTTGTGGCACCACTTGCAAGCAGGCCTGACTTTGTTAAACATGACTGCCCCTTTGTTACAGAACAGGGCCAAGGCGGGTTACGATATACTATTACCAAAAAAAACCCCCACTAGTTTCACTTTGTCCGCCACCAGAGGAAAGACGTCTCTCAATGCCAGAGATTTGTGAAAAGGAAAGGAAATGTTTATTTAAACCTATACAGACTTAAAGTAGTGACCCAATGTCTTCATTAAAATGTTAAAGTCCTTTAGGATACCCACAGATGCCCACAGTTCTTCCTTCGCCCTCTGCCCTAATCTGGGGTACCGTATCTCAGGAAGAGAAGCAGAAGTTTGTGATTCAGGCTCCCAGCACCACCAGCTGTGTTGCTGCCATGATCTCCAGTTAATCCAAAGCCATGTGGCACCTTCTCATGGCCCACCAACAAAAGTCCTTTCACCCCTTTTCTTCCAGGCAAAGTCTCTCTCCTGCTCCCTAAGCCACATGGCAAAAGGGAGCACCCCAAAGCCATGTGGTCTTCACTCTGCCAAAGCTTCAGGGTTCTCTCCTCGTATGGCTGCTGAGTCTGGGTTTAAATCCCTGAGATAATCTTCCTCTGTACCCTCATTTCTGGATCCTCCCACAATCAGTTACACTTGCCAGCATTCCCTATCCTTCCAGCTTTACTGTGCTGCCATAGTGAGTCTGGGCAGGCATGGCCCCATGGCACCGAGCCAATTTTCTCCAAGCTCTCACACTGGCACTATAACCAGGGGGAGCTGCCCCCAAGTTACATCTTGGGTGGAAGTCACTCCCATCCCCCTGGCTCAAAGCATGGCCACAGCTATTTAACATATCTGTGCAACAAGTTAAAGGTTATAGATATGTTAAAAGACCATGCCAGAGGTTAGCTGCAAAGCTGTTGCTATGCAAAACAGCTCTCAATGGCCCTGCTCCACATGTCCCTTTTCCCAGCTCACACCTGAGGGGGGCGGGGGTGAGGACATCTCACATGTCTTTCTAATAATTCCTGGACACCTTGAGTTCTGGATCCCATAATGTAAGGTTATTAGTATTCTGCCGAGGAAATAATGCCAATCAGCCACAAAATGGGGCAATACAGAGCTTTATTGGGGGTTGTGCACCCGGGCAAGGTTCTCCGGTCCACAGGTTGGGGGGCCGAGGAAGTCATGCCCGAGCCTAAGAGGGGAAAGAATTTTATACATGCGGTCGACGTATCATTGGTCAGTCCTCTTTAGGCGCGAGTTGCCATGGTTTTTCCTGCCGCTCCAGTCATCTTCATCTGACATCAGCCAGTTTTTTGCAGGCTTCAGCCCTTGGCGGCCATCTTATCTCACCGCTCCGGACCTAAAACTCCAACCTCTTTAACAGAATAAGGGGCGCCTGGTTTTCGATCTGGCTACTTCCTGCTGAGACAGGGGCATAGAAGGGGGAAGTGGGGGTCAGAGGTCGGATGCTCCATCAGGAAGGGGTGAGAAGTTCTGGAGTAACATCTGGTTAAAAGTAATTCAGGAGGCTTCGTGAATTCGTTCCTGGAGAAATTTCAGGAAACAAGAGCCAAGCATTAGTATCATAGAGATAATTATGATGGGGCCTATGGTGGGAGCCAGGGCAGGGAAGAGGAAGGAACGCCACCATGGGGTCATCGCCTCAAGAGCCGTGGTGTCTGTATTCAATTTATTTCTGAGGTTATGAAGAGTATTGATTTCTTTTTCTACTAGGCCACTTTTGTTTATATAAAAGCAGCACTTCTTGCAAAAAGAGACATGTTCCCCCTTTTTCTGCCGTAAGCAGGTCTAGTGCTCTGCAATTTTGAAGGGTGACCTGGGCAACCAAGGTTATCTGCCTTTGTAGGGAGGCTAGGGGCGTGGCTGAGGCATCAAGGGCCTGCTCTAGCTCAGCCCGCAACTGGTCAGTGGCCTGGAGACTATGAGCGAGTCCAGTGCTGCCTATTCCTCCGCTGCTAGAGTTGTGGAGAAGGTCAGGCCTACTAACACTGGCAGGAAGACGGCTCGTTTTTCTAACCTTCCGGTTAGCTTATCCCTGAGTTCTCCTTCCCCATAGTGCATTAGCTGAGGGGTCAGCGCCACCAGTAAACATGGGGAGATTGTAGAGGAGTTGATGGTCCTTAGCAGGGTCCCATTGCACCAAAAGAACGTACCTGAAGGGCTGGTGGTGGTCCCAGATATGGCCATCGTCTGGTTACAGGAGGAGGTGTCAGTAGTATAGCATACTTGAGGGGCATCCATTTGATTTTGGAAGAGAGGGACATCTTTAAGAGGAAATGGTATAGGTGAGGTAGTGGTGTTGAGAGAAGCAGGTATTGGAACGGCCCTGATAGGAGAGCGATCAAGAAAGGCGCACAGAAAGCAGTCGGTGATGTTCCCTATGTCTGTGACATTGAAAAGTTGGATGCCCTGCCGTATAAGGTTTAGCCAAGAGAAGGGGTCTTCCTGCTTTTTTTGAGGCTATGTTATTGTCTAAAGCCTCTTCATGGGTGAGGATTTCACTGATGAGATCGGTGATGTCTCACAGTCCAGGAGACATAGGGGTGTATGCTCTATATATAAAAATGTCTCCTACTGGTCCTGCATGGTGAATAGCCCCATAAATTTTACCCACAACTCCTTCCCATACGGGATTCCAAGGGTCTTGAATAGTGTATTTCCATACCCGATCTCTAGCCCATTCAGTATAGGCACATGAATAATATGGGCACCCCCCATATTTGTTGGGCCACCAGTAGCACTGCTGTTCGGGCTGGTTGTGAAGGAGACACATAGCGTGCCAAGTCTCCCAACTATCAGAGAGGCTTTGAGGCTGTTTGTGGAGGCACTGATGGAGACAGGCTTAGAACAGCTGGTGGGAAGGCAGTCAGCTGAAGCAAAAGTGAGAGTAATGACATCGTGGTCTTTGGTATAGATTTCACGAGTGAAGAATCTCCAGATATATTTCTTCTGTATTTTAAGAGAGGCCCCCGCTAGACATGGTGGGGACAAGAGGAGAAGGAGGAGTATCTGTAGGGTTTTCATCTGGAGGGTTAGGCTGTTGGGTAAAACGAACCCGGGTATTGCCTATAATAAGCTGAGCTGACCAGTTATCTGAAGTAGGGGGTAATTTAAGGTGAGAGAGGTGGACCCACGATGGCTGGCCAAGTAATTTTGCTGCCGTGGGGGTGGTGAGAATTACAGTATGTGGTCCTGTCCACTTCGGTTGAAGTGGTTTGGGCCTGAGTTCTTGGTATCCAGGCTGGAGAGGGGTAGTTGGGCCCGTGCTGGGGCTTCCCCCAATTGGTGGGAGGACTCAGTCAGCGTGTTCCCGGAGGAGATGCCAAAGCAGGGAGAGATAAGGTAAATAAGAGGCCAGAGGAGGAGTAAGAACCGGTAGGTTGTTGTTGATTAAGAAAGGGTGGCCATACAGGAGCTCTAAAGGGCTGAGCCCTGTTGGTTCATGCGGGGCCGCCAGAACTCTAGGGAGGACTAGAGAAAGTAAAGAGGGCCAGGAGGTCCTGGTTTCAAGAGTGAGTTTGGTCAAATGTGTTTTTAGGATTCCGTTGGCACACTCTACCTTACCGGACGACTGAGGATGGTACGGAATGTGGAGTTTCCAATTAATGCCCAGGGATGTAGAGACTTGCTGAACAATTTGAGAGATGAAAGCCAGGCCGTTGTCAGACTGGATGGAGGTAGGAAGTCCAAAGCGTGGAATTATGTGGCTGAGGAGGAAGTCGGCCACTGTATCCGCCGTTTCTTTTGCTGTAGGATGGGCCTCGATCCAACCTGAGAATGTATCAACAAAAGTTAAGAGGTAGCGGAGCTTCTTGTGAGGAGGCATGTGAGTGAAATCAATTTGCCAATCCTGTCCAGGGAGGTGGCCTCGTAGCTGATGAGTTGGGACCTGAGGCTTCATTCCTCCCTGGGCCGACGTCCTGGAGCACACATCGCACTTGGAGTGAACTTCTTTGATCGCTTGGAAGAGAGTAGGGTGGGTGAACAGAGGATCTAGAAATTTAAAAAGGGCTTTTGGGCCAATGTGTAAAGTTTGGTGAATTTCCGAAAGGAGTGCAGTAGCCTGTCCTTGAGGGAGAGCGATCTTGCCCTGAATGAAAACCCATCCTTCACTCCGGAGGCGTCCGCCTTGTCTCAGGAGTGCAGACTGCTCCTGGGGAGTATAGGTTGGGTGGGTTGTGGTCGTCAAAAAGAGAACTGGATGTGGGGGGTTATGTGCTGTAAATTCTCGGGCTACTGCATCTGCCCGAGCATTGCCCCAAGATATAGGGTCTTGTGAGGTTTGATGGCCCTTACAATGAATTACTGCTATCTCAGTGGGCAGATCTATGGCTCGGAGTAACTTTGAGATAAGAGAGGCATTGATAATGGGGGAGCTTTTGGTGGTGAGGAATCCCTGTTCTTTCCACAACGTGGAGTGGCTGTGGACAATGAGAAAGGCATACTTGGAGTCTGTAAAGATTGTGACTCACTTGCCTTTCACTAGGGAGAGCACGGGTGAGAGCAATGAGTTCTGCTTTCTGAGAGGTGGTGCCTTTGGGGAGTCTATCAGCCTCAAGAGTTTCAGTCAGAGTCACAACAGCATAGGCTGCCCATCGGTGGCCATCGGCCCCCAGCACTGAGCTGCCATCTACAGATAGGGTAAGGTCTGCTGCGGGAAGCAGTTTGTCAGATATTCGGTCTAGAGGCCGGCCCAGGAGATCTAATACTTCCAGGCAGGAGTGAATAGGTTCTATATCAGTGGTAGGGACTGGGAGGAGAGTGGCAGGATTGAGACAAGGAGAGAGGCTGAGGGAGAGGGCAGTCCCTTCAATGAATAGGAGATGGAATTCCTGAAGGCAGGAGGGACTCACAAGAGAGAGAGCTCTATGTGAGAGAGTAGGTCTGTAAGACGGTGAAAAGAGAAAACAGTTATAGGTTGACACAGAGTGAGTTTAAGGGCCTCTTTGCCCAATTCAGCCGCATTTCCCAGGGCCCGGAGGCATGGCTGCCATCCCCGAAAGTGGGGTCTAGCTGTTTGGACAGTAGGTTGGGCGGTAGGTTGGGCCCACAGGCTGGGCCAGAACTCTGACTGCAACTCCCTGTCGCTCATCAGTGACTAGGTGAAAGGGGCGAGTGGGATTAGGGAGACTGAGGGAGGGAGCCTGTAACAGAGTGTCCCGGAGAGTCACAAAAGCCCTCTGCACCCCTTTGGGGGAGGTGAGAGGACCTGTCAGGGTTTCTTTGGCAGCCTCATATAAGGGTTTGGCTAATAGGGCGCAATTGGGGACCAGACCTAGGAAGGATGGAATTTGATTGCCCGTGGTGGGGGGCTGTAGGCTGCAGATTAGTTGAGTACAATCTGCCGTGAGGCTCTGCGAAGTTGGAGCTATGGAGAGGCCTAGGTAAACTACTTGTTGGCTTGAGAGTTGAGCCTTGTTGGGGGATACTTGGTATCCCCTGTCTGCCAAGAAATTGAGGAGGGCAGTCTGTTGCTTGGAGTCCTGTAGGGATGGGCTGCATAGAAGTAGGTCATCCACGTACTGAAGGACCATGCTGAGAGTTAAGTTGCAGGAAGCAAGATCTCAGGCTAAATCCTGGCCAAATAAGTGGGGACTGTCTCGAAATCCCTGAGGCAGGACTGTCCAGGTGAGTTGCTGGGACAGGGTGGTATCGGGATCTGTCCAAGTGAAAGCAAAGAGAAACTGGGACTCAGGGTGGAGTGGGATGGTAAAGAAGGCGTCTTTTAAATCTAATACTGAGAAATGGGTGGTATTAGGAGGGATATTGGAGAGGAGCGTATATGGGTTAGGGACAACAGGGTGTATCGGAATGACTGCTGCATTGATAAGTCTAAGGTCTTGAACTAGTCGATATGCCCCAGATGGCTTCTTGACTGGGAGAATGGGGGTATTGCATGGGGAGTTGGTGGGGATTAGGAGTTTTTGCCTGAGGAGGTGAGTGATGATGGGTTGTAAGCCTTTAAGATTTGCATGTGAGATGGGGAATTGGGGTCTAGAGGGGAAAGTATCAGGCCACCTGAGCTTAATGATGACCAGAGAGTGATGGGAAGCTATGACCAGAGTAGATGTGTCCCATACCTGAGGATTCACAATGGAGGGGGAGATGGGAGGGCTTGGGGGAAGCATTGGGTCTTCTAGCAGGGAAAGGATAAGGGAGGAGGGAGCTGGGGTTTGCGTGATTCGGAGAGTAGCTCCTAATTGCTGGAGTATGTCTCACCCTAGAAGCAGAACAGGACATGAGGGTATTACAAGGAAGGCGTGAGAAAAGGGGAGGCCATCCAAGCTACAGTTTAGCAGAGAAGTCTGTAAGGGGTGCGATGAGGTCCCATCAACTCCCATGACCGAGATCTGGGAAGGAGTAAGAGAACCTGAAAATGATGGTAGGACAGAGTAGGTAGCCCCCATGTCTACCAGGAAGGAGATGGACTTACCCGCTACCTGCAGCGTTACCCTGGGCTCTGCGAGGGTGATGGGGGTCTTCAAGTCTGGGCCACATCAGTCGTCCAGAAGTCCAAGAAGCTCCGCTGTGGCCGGAGAGGAGTCCTCACCCTGGGCAGCTGGTCCCCTACGTGGAGGCACCGGGGACAAGCCCTTAAGGGGACATGCATCTCTCCAATGGCTAAGCTGCTGGCAGTCAGGGCAGGGCTTTGTCGGTGGCCATGGCTGTGGGCATTGGCGAGCCCAGTGCCTGTCCTTACCGCATTTGAAGCAGGCTCCAGGTGGAGATTTTCTGGGCCCAGACTTAAGCTTAGTCTCAGCGCTGATGTTTTCTGCCGGCCACAGGGCTGCTACGATAGCCTGGGTCTGCAAAGCTACCTTCTGCTGTAGGCGCACCTGACAAGCAGCCTCAGCCTCTGCCTCCCGGTTATTGAAGACTTTAAATGCCATGTTTACCAGATCCTGGATGGGAGTTTGTGACCCGTCTTCAGCCATTTTGAGTTTCCTCCTTATGTCTGGAACTGACTGGGAAATAAAATGGGTGGCCAAAATAGTAGCTTCGGCATTGGAGGATGGGTCTAAGAGGGTATGGAGTACCATTGCCTCCATTAATCTATTAAGAAACAGAGCTGGATTTTCCCTGGGGCCCTGAGTAACTTCTCAGAGTTTATCATAATTTACTGCTTTCTGGGCCAATTGATGCATGCCTGCTATTAAGCACTCAACCATCTGATCGAGGCGTCTCTGCCTCACCTGTCTGACTTGATAGTCCCAGTCTGGCTGTGTCTCAGGCACTGCTTCCGCCCCTACTGGCATACGAGGGTTGGTAGCATGGACCTGATCTGCATGAGTCCGGGCTGCAGTTCAGACACGGTCTCGTT